>JAKWJA010000230.1:0-207558 GCA_027704765.1 Solanum habrochaites
CACGGAGATGATGTGAATCGTACGTAGTTGCACGAGTCCTCCCAGTAGGGCACGGGATCGATGGAGTATATATAGGATGATTATTTTATGCCGATTCCTTACTAGGGAAGCTGGCACCTTATTGTTTAAAGATTGCATATTATTTCACTTAAAGGTACTGTTAGCGATATCTTAGTTGTTCGACGTATGCTGTTGGTATCCTCTCATCTTTACCTTATCTTTCAACTCAGTACATTGTGCCGTACTGACCCCCTTTCCTCGGGGTGCTGCGTTTCACATGCCCGCAAGGTGTAGCCTCTCAGATTTTCGGTGATCCTTCCGCCTAGGATAATCTACTTCTGCTGATTGGGAGAGCTCCACTGTCCGGAGCCCAGTTGTTTTGGTACCTAACTTTTTGTGTAGTTCTTTTTGCTTGTCTATGGGTATGGCGGGCCCTGTCACCATCGAGTTTCACTACTATACTCTTAGAGGATCTATAGACACGTGTGGGGTTAGATACATCCTGTATTGTGTGGATAATGGTTTGCGACGATGGTTTGTTTAGGGATGTCCTCATTTCAAGGTCAGCCTTTGTCGGCTGCGTACAACGGGTCTTTGTGTATTGTGGTAATGGCAAGCCTTGTCGGCTGCGTTTCTATACTCTTTGGATCGTGGCGGCCTTCGCTTCGCGTATGTTGTTACGGTTTGAATGGTTATGAAACTCCTTATGAGCAAATCCACATTTACTATATATATGGCGTTGTGGTGTGGCTTGATTTGATTAACTTCCATATTGTCTTAGTTTCAGTTGAGTCGTACTTACATAGGTTTGACTGTGAGGTCCAAAATGGCACTAGTCGCAAGGCCCATCGGGTGGGTCGTGCAGGTCAGGACCTTAATTCTACTTAACAGAGGGCATTAGGGTAAATGCATCTCATGTGAATTGAAGATTCTTGGCATTCCTATGGTTGGATAGATCACTAGTTCAGTAAGACTGAGTGCCAAGAACATTCCAATTATGAATTACTATAGAATGGCATGCTGGCGCGTGAATGGCTTCAAGTGCGCGTTGTGGCGTTCAGAGTGGAGGTTTATCATTTGAGAACGTCTTTTTCCATTTGCCCTAATCACATGAACATCATCTGTGCTCAAATCTGTCCCGACCTGATGACTCGGGAAGCTTGGAAGTCTAGGATCCAACTACTAAAGGTACACTAGGTTTTGCTAATCATCATTTCAACTGATCAGTTCTGTTATTATATTAGCTTTCTCAGTGAGTTGTTCAAACTTAAGGCTATGCGTTTGGTCACGTGCAGCTGTGCATGTTGGGCATGTGCGCTATGGAGCCAGCACTGGCAAACTTGGCTCCCATGTAAGTGTTTCGTTTGAATGACTTGGCTGTCTTGTGCCATTGTATATTTGAGGTCTCCATTCTTCACCTCGAATTCACTGCGTGTGCGTGCCGTTGATGTTTATCTTGCATCAGATCCCAGACAATGCTGTCTGTGCCATGCAAAATGGAAGTCATGACCCCAACAGTGGAATGTCCAGAGGAGGATTCATAGGTAAAAAAAACCTCTCCTTCTTAACGTCTTATTATTTCTATTGCTGTATAGGTTTCCTGGTATTACCTAACGTTATATGTTGATTGTCAGGCTATCGATTCCTATCCACATCCTCCTATTGTTCTCTCTCCCCGGTTTGGCATGGTATGCCTGCGGAGGCTCATCTTAATTTTCAAAGCAGCTGTCAGACACTATCTCGAGGCATGAATAACTAACTAAGGCTAAATAGCTTGCAGATGCCCCGCAAACGTGGAGTCTTTAAGTATTCTTCGTCATCTAATTTCTTTATATTGCTGAATTTTTATATTGACCACGCCATATGGGTAGTTACTTATTTGTTTTTTTAAATAATTTTTCGAATTCTGATATCTATACCACGTTTTAAGGTCCCACCAAGACCACTTATGATCCGCATCAAACATCACAACCTAATCAGGAAAATCTCCTGGCTTCATGCAAATCATGCACTCTTGGTACACATTCTTCCGTAAATTTTCGGCGAGGTTTCCTATTTGATAAATGAAAGAACTCTTATACGTTGCAGAGTGAAGGTTTTCTTCTCTCTGGCTGTGAGCGGTACTACTAGATAGACAGAATATTCTGGAAGACTGTTATTACAGGGAGAGTATTCTTCTTCTTCAGCTCCCATGAGAAAACCTTGCATGAATCCTTGCTCTCACCAGAAGTTTTGGACTTATTTCATCCCACTCACCTAGCCTCAACCCACTAGTGGGCGTCCTGGCATAGAAAGCTCTAACCCTTCCGCTGTTTAGTGTTTGGTACTTAACATCTCTGCTATTAACCCCCCTCCTATAAAATCTATCTACCGAAGAAGTATCTCTTGGGTTGAGTACTCTAACTTTTCTGTTGTTCTCCATTGATGTAGAAGTAGAGAGAGATACTTTGATTGTAAGGCTCATAGTTTTTTTCCTTTAATTGTTGTCCATGCCCTTTCCTCTTGAAGACATTAATTAAGTAAATCACAATTGGTGGCTCTTCTAATAGACCTAGCTTAGGCAATATTCAATCACTACCTGTTCAAGCTGTAATCCTTCTTCATATTTGTTTTTTCTTAGCAAGAGTGATCACACATTTCACTGTGATCTTCTAATTCATTTTGCTTTTTATTTACTATCACTCTATGTGAATATATATTGCCTGGTACATCTCCTTAATGAGCTAAATTGAAATGTTTTACAGTTCTGGCATGATTGACTTAAAAGAGTTTGTGGCGGTTTAGGAAAGCTCTTGAGATGGCTACGCTGGTAAGTGTAATGAATATGAAACACTAGGCCCTTCTTGCATTTTTTTCCATGCTTGGGTCGGAAAGGAAATCTTGTCCTCAATTTTAAACATAATGAAGAGTTAAAAAATCGCCAGAAAGGCATAAAACCATGGAAATCCTTGTCGTTTCCCAAAGAATGTTACCATTTTCAAATTACGTTACGCTGCAATGCTGTCCGTCAACATGTTGATTTGAACATATGGTTTTCACTTATTTATCTTGATCTTTAAATCGGGCCCCACCTTTAATGTCTTCATTTTATGCTAATACAAGCTTTTAGATCGTGGCTAAGTTTGTTGGTATTTATTCTTATGCATATAATATGTGGCAGGACATATACTGTTTGGATGCTGACGGTGCCCTTGTTGTGACACTCGCATTACTATCGCAAGTTGCTGCCTTATTGCATATTGTACATGTTATTTCTAATTGCTGGCTTTAAGGTGTTCGCTGTAATGATACTTGTCCCATGAGAAGACACAACTATTTTACTTTATATCACCGTTTCTGGTTTTCATAGATTGAATGGGCTGCATTATTAGAAAGAAGTTGGGTTCTTTTGATGGCCAGCAATATCTTATCTTATCAACAAGTCTATGAAATATGCAAAGCTTCATCCGTAATATAAGATGAAAGGAAAGAGGACCATCTTCCTCTCAAGCTTAAGGAATATAGCAAGGTATGTTCAATCGGAGCAATGCTGTCCAGGAATCCTTCTGCAACCATCTTCCTGTATAATGTCATCTAATAAACCTTAGAGGAAGGTGGATCTTGAATAATAAGATAAGAGGGGATGATTTCTTTGTTTAAGCAATATGTAACAAGCAATCTTTAATCTATGAAGCCTTTCTTGGGAAAGGTGAAGGGAGAAGCCGATACACATGTTAGTGCAGTCGTGTGATTCTTTTTTAAGGTTGCAACCAATCCCAGAGGGGTCAATTTCCCTCCCTTTTATTGGATGAGGAACATTGTTTTTCCTATTCATGTCAAATATTTTTACACTAGATATTTATAATAGCTATAATACGGATTCAGTTGCAAAAGTTGGTTCTTGAGTGATCATATAATTTTTACTAAGAATTGGTTTCGTGCATTGAATATTCCAGTAGTGTCTTTGATTATGGGGGCGAATATCCCTTGTTTCTGAGACATACTGTCCGGTTTAAATTGAGAAGGAACTTTGTGACTCAAGAGAAAAGAAAACTCAAATTTGAACTCTCTACTCCATTCTCCCTTAAACATGCATACTTTCACAAGAACTACATCCTCGCACGATCCTCAGCAGAGGAAGAATCTAGAAGGGAAACAATTAAACCCGTGGTATGGATACGTCTTACCACTTGTTTTCACTTAAATAACCAGGTGGAACCAGTTTCTTTCCCATACATCAGTACCAGGTTTTAGTTTGTGTCATATCCTTAATGCTTCACATTTTCCTAAATGCAGCAGTTTCTCCTTGTTCATTTCTTTCTATCAATGCAATTGATAATATCTTAGTTCATACTAAAGGGTTATGGGACGAAGGTAAAGGAGACACCCCCCCCTAACTGAACAAGTTATTAAAAAAGAGACAAGTACTCCTAATGCAGAAATAAGCTATTTTCCTATGCCATGTAATCGTTTTCCAGAAAGTGATGACATCGTAACTGCTATGTATTGTTTACTTTTGATATTTCCGTCCTCATTTTTGGGGAATAGTGGATACATAAGGGAGGATTTATTCCTTTGTCTTTTGTCTCGCACATCTCTCCCTCTCTCCCCCAAAGTTTATTTTGGAAGCTTTTTGTGTTGTGGTTCCGATGTTTTTGTCCCTATCTCCCGCTTCTAGCTGTAATACTGAATGATAGTAGGTTTGGCCCTTTAACTTTAGTTGATAATAAGGGAGTTGACCCATTGTAGGTGCGTTATAACCCTTTTTCCTCTTTATCATTGGGAGAGAGGCCCCAATAATGAATTGTGATTGAATAAGCATCAATTGGGTTTCATGTATAGTTTAATGCCTCTGAAATACTCCTTAAAGTTACTTAAAAATGATTTGGAAGAGCTTCAATTAAATATGTAGCTCCCTCACCATGGGTCGCCTGACGTGGTTTTCTGGTTGTGCTTCAAAAGGTCACCAAATCCACTAACACAGGAACATCATGTAGAAAGGAAGCAAGCTTCAGTTGTGTATGTGAGTCATCTACGTCCTTGAGAAGACTACTATACACTGACACAGCAACATAATAACCCTATACCCTAGAGATGGTACTTAAGGGAGGAAAGGGTACCTACCCAATTGTATTGTTGGGAATAATCAAGGTTACCAGAGAGCGAAGTGGGGAGTGTCGCCACTTACCCACTATGTAACTCCTGATGTGATTTACTATATTATTTTTTTATTTTGGTGTGTAGTTTGGTGTGGGGAGGGGTGAGGGGGGGGGTGGGGGGGGCGTGTTGCCAGTGTGTGCCGCGCGAGTGAGGGGAGTACTAACAGTTCTGCATGAAGTTAGCATTGATCTTGCAGATTTTTTTGTAATTCACATTCCGAGAGTTCCTTATTGTCCCTGCCAATCTGCAATGGTTCTATTATTTCTGTCATATTAGTTCCAAAAGATTATGATCTTGACCAATTTTTTGTTTTTTTTTATGTTTTTTTTTTTTTTTTTTTTTATTTTCTTTTTTTTTTTTTTTTTAATTATTTTTTTTTTTTTTTATTTTGTTATTTGTTTTTTTTTTTTTTTCTTATTTTGTTTTTTATCTTTTTGTTTTCCGTTCTTGCTTATTTTTTTTTTTTTTTTTTATTTCCTTTTTTGTTTCTTTTTTTTTTTAGGCTAGTTTTTTTTTTTGTCTTTTTTTTTTTTGTTTCTTTTTTTTTTTTTTTTTGTGTTTTGGTTTTCTTCTTTTTTTTTTTGATTTTTTCTTGTTTTTTTTGTTTTTTCTTTTCTTTCCTCCGGTTTGTTTTTATATATACTATTTTTTTTTTTTTTTTTTTGTTTTTTTGTTTTTTTTTTCCCAATTTTGTTTTTGTTTTTTTTAATTTTTTTTTTTTTTTTTTTTTTTTTTTTTTTTATTTTTTTTTTTTTTTTTTTTTTTTTTTTTTATTTTTATTTTTTTCTGTTTTTTTTTGTCTCTCTGATTTATTTTTTTTTTAATTTTTTTTTCCTCTTTTTTTTTTTTTATATTTTTTTGTTTGTTTTTTTTTTTTTTTTTATTTTTTGTTGTTTTTTTTTTTTTTTTTTATTTTTTTTTTTTTTTTTTTTTTTTTTTATTTTACCTATAGAACTGCTGTATTTGTTCCAGGATTGCGTGTGCCTGGCAAGACGCAGAGTGAAGTAGCTTCAGAGTGCTTGAATTGAAGCTATTCCTTCTGCATATGGATGCTAGACTCGAAGGAGATTTCCCTTGCATCCCCAGATAGCATTCAACAACGCAGCTAATTTTGTCTTTTGGATTATCTGAACTTACTGAAACATGTATATGGCTGCATCTCATTTTGGTTCAGCTTCTGATGTGGGAATCATACCATTTCTATAACATGATATCTTATTTTCTAAAAAAAAATCTAAGTTTCGGCTCAACGCGCATCTTGCCATTCTATTGTCCGTTATTTTCTTGTTTGTCTTGGTCTCAATTGCACTTCTTTTGACCACACAATGCCGATTAGAAACAGCCGTCAACACCCTTTCTAGATCCCACTCATCCGTGGATTATTTGGGATGTGTTATTATTGTAGGTATGGCCTCACAGTGTGATTACAATAAACTATTACCTATCCACTGAGCACCAAGTCTGATGTTTTTTTTTTTCAATGTGTTAAATTAGGAAATGCAAGTGATATTTTTTAGAAGTTAATTCTTATCCGTAAAATCTTTTACAAACAACCTGTTTTTTAATGTACTATCGAACATTTGTATATGAACGTTTGTATAAACATACCATAAAACTGGGCTTCTAAACGACTTGATCCACGATAGAAAATTAGAAAAATCCCCTCTCAAAATTTGAATTGTGGGTCATATCATTGTGATAGAGAGGATATGAAAAACAGGTTTAGACAAATCTGAAAATTTTATAATTTATTGCAAATTCTAGATCACATTATAATAATTATTGTCTATGCGGATTCCTAGTAAGGGACATTCGCGTAAATCAGAGACCTAACCCATGGACGTATGAGTGACTATTGGGCCAAGGCAAATTAATCATTCTGGATCCGAATACCCGAACCGCGAAGCCCAGATTTATGATCCGAAAAGCTTTAGCAAAAATTCAAATATTCCCATAATCATCGCGCCATTTTCAAAAACCGAGAAAAACAAAATCAAAGCCTCTAGAAGGAACAATGGTAGAAGCATTTCCCATTAATTGTGAACGTGAAGTTTGCTTCTGCTCTTCTCCTTCTCTTCAATCCATATCTCCACTCCCTTCCAAAGTAAAACGAATTCCGAACTCGAAACAAACAATTCGATTCTATGTTTTGTTTTTCATTGCATTTTCCAGTTCCAGGAGTATAGAAATTGAATATAATCGCGCGTTGTGTCCTTCATCTCTCGAGTAAGAAAAGTTTAATGCATTTTCCATCAGTTGTTGATCACTCATCTAGCTTGTTGATTCTGAATTTCAGAAGTAGTGTATATTGAGATTTCAGCACAAGGTAGCTCTCAGTAATTTCGAATTCAGCCTTTGGACTTGATTCGGATTCGAATGTGAAGCAAATCCTCAGCTTCCCGATTTTTGACCTCGGTTAATTGCTCGTTCACGTAGGCGCGTGCACAATCTCGTCGCATGAAGATGATTGCCTGCTTTCATGATACCAGATAGTGAAAGCTTAATGTGATGATTCTCATATCTTCAGTTTTTCGCTCTATTGTGCTATTTGTTTTTTTGTTGAACTCCTCATTTTCGGATAGCTTGCTCGTGAAAAATTGAAGCATCATGTGAAAATATGTATGGCTTTTGTTTGGTTGTTGTATTGTGAATCTCTATGTATTTCAATAAGATATAGTAGTTAATTACAAGGATTAGTAAAGGAACGGAACGTCTCCTTAACTCTTTTAAATACTTTGGTGGAAAGTTGATGCCTTCTTCTTGCAGTCTCTGGACACATGTATCTGTTAGATTTGAAATTCGTTTATCGCTATTGGTTTAGTAAATATTCATATGGATATATGGATTAATTTTCCCGTGCATTTCGGTGGTACCAATTCTATGCTGGTTTTTATTGCTTTCTGCTTAGAATTTTTAACTATTCATATACTCTGTCTCCGAGTTTTAGAATTTGAGAAAATATGGCTTATTGTGATTCATTTTTCTCCTATTCTTTTTACGTTCTAATTGGAACGTTTTAAACGTGAAACACTCTTTCTGTTCTTTCTTCGGAAATAGTTTCAGATAGTTGAATTTCAAATTTACATTGGAATTTGGCCGGTTGTTAGACAGCGGACGATCCAAGAGCTTCTTCTTCATTTCCGATTACCGACAATGGTTCAGGCAAGCCATCCAAGGCTACACTTCGTCTGACAACGTTTGGTGTGTGTCCCTAGTTGTTTCGTTCGGCTTCAGCCTCATCTTCATCGTGTGTTCCACTGACAGTGGCATTAGCACGCGCAAAGTCTCGCGGTCCTGATAGAGTAATTCGTCGCGGGAAGAGAACATTCAGTTGGACTAAGGGTTTGAACCGAAAAGCAACACACCATTACCACCTGACGCCGCCGAGCGGAAGCCATCTTAAGTGTCTGTCCTCATGGTTCCATTTCTGAAATTAGGATTCGCGCCATCTGATGTGTGTAGCCCTGACCTGGACTGTAGCCAAGCCGTGAGATTGGTCTCTTTCTCTCTCTCATATAGTTCTATTGTGTGGTGTGATTAAATACCAATTTCAAAATTCGAGATTCAAACATCGAAACTTTGACTAAGCAGATACAGAAGGTCTGTAAGTTTTTTTGAATAAACTATAATATTTTGACACTACCTAAAAAGTACTATATATTACAATAAGTAACAACTTAAAATATTGAACAGACCCAAAAAAAAATGATTGGCTACGAAAAATCCAACATTCTAACCATAAATATAGATAAGAGTATTATATAATTAACGGGATTTGTATCAACATACAATTCGAGAATGGATGGAATAATGGTTATAACCTGTTGTTCAGTTTACTAGTTATGAGTCTTCAAAAAAAAATGCAGGTTGCTGAGGCAAGGAACGGTAAAGAGATCAGGAGCAGGGTGCCTCAGACCCCTATTAACTTACGTAGTGGTTTACATTTAGCACGTCAAGCATAATGCATTAATTCTTTATTTTATCTAATTATAATGTCTACACTGGAAACAATATTCTTTGTAGTTCTTTTTCTTTTGGCTGTAGATTTTTAACAACGTGGTCTTCCTCTGACTCAATTTTATATGATTTATTTAAGATGTCTCTAAAGTAACGTAATGTCTTCCACTAATGTGTTACTCTACATAACAGGAGGAATTCCTCAAATTTCAATCACTGAGAAAGAAGGGGGGCTCTCCATACTCCACCCCGACCGCGTTATAAATGAGGCGGGAGGAAAGTAATTAACTTGACTCTTCAGTTGCTACTGTCTTATCTTTTTCCTGTTCAGTAGAGTTTTTCCGTTGTATATAAACCATTGCATAAAAGTACATGTATCTGCAAGTTTACTTTTCGTTAATATGAAGGCAAATCTCTCTCCAATTGTTTGAGCAAAATTTTTCAGTTCTTTCATAACATTATTTTTTTTGCTTCAGATAACAGCAGACAGCTTTAAAATAGGTGGTGAATCAAGTTACTTATTCATCTGGAGTAGACAATTTGATACAAAACCACTCTAAGGATTATATTTTACAAGACGCCTCCCCTGATTCTGACCAGGTATGCTCATTGTTACCAAACTCTCTTGCCAAATGTGAAGTTGCTTGTGTCTCTGCACTTTGGTAATGTCAGAGAAATGAATCTTTGATATATTTTGAAAAGCTGGTATAATCTTTGGTATGGATTTATGTCTTTACCATTCTAAATAGATCATAATTTGGTTTTTATCTCGGACGCATTTGCCATCCAATTGGTCAGAATCTATGTATCAAGTAGAACCAAGAAATCTTGCTTTCTATGGGCCACTGAGTGGTTTTTACTTTAGCTATATATGAGATTTGAGTGCCGTCCTTCCGCAATCTCATGTTTTGCCAAACCTTACACTTTATTTTGTGATAATGTTGGTCGATTATATAGCACACCCTTTGGCAGTTTTATATTCTTTGCCATGAGTTTGTTGTCGCTCATTTTATTTATTATTCTTGTGCTTGCCTCAGGGCATTCACATACCTTCTTTTTTTCCAAGCACATTTCTACCAGTAGGACAGGAACGTCTAGCGACCTTTTATTACTGTAAGATAATCAACCCTCAACGTAAATACGGTCAAGCAAGGGGGGCTCGGCCTTACCTTACCAATCCTATGTGTAACATCATCATTCTCGATACTAATTTCTTTGTTTTCCTCCGTATTATCAATCATCCCTAATGATAAAGGATCCATTGATATTAGTTGCATTTGTTCTTTGTTGCCTGTAAGAGCATTGATGCTTGGCCTTATAGTTTAACTTAAGTGATCATTTTTCACACTGATTCAGGCTACTTAAGGAACAACATTATTGCGATGTGTAAATTTACGTGTGAAAGTATGTATCTCAAGGATTACATGATTGGTGGGCATGATTGTAATTTGCAAGGTAAGTATGCTTGTCTCATAATTTGTGCAAAATTTGTGCTTGATAGGAAAAAGAAAAACAACCCTTTCCACTGATTAGGACAGATTTCTCGTCCAGTTAATACTTCTACTTCCAGGAGAAAATCACTAACCACAGACATTCCTTATTTCATCCATAAACTCGTGAACCAACATTTTCTTTATTTAAAAAGTCAAAATCAGCTCAGATTCTCCAACGCCAAAGAAAATGTCATAATCTGCCTCGATCAAAGCGGGAGGGAGGGGGTGGGGTGGGGGCGGAGCATCTTAAATTTTAGAGATGCTCAAAATACATCCTTAACCTGTAGTTGATTGAGAGGCATTAGGTTAATCGCACGCAGGTTTCCTCGCCAAGAATAAATACATTGGAGTGAAAATTGCCTTCCTCCTGCATCGTCCCCCATGTGGAAAGGAGTGTACTATCGGTCGCCAAAATTTTTTAGAATAACGATATTTGCATAATGTAACACTAGTTTATAGTTTATTTGTTAACAAGCTTAATGACTTCTTTACAGTTCAACACTGTCAAAGCTGCACCAAGTGCTATCATTTAGCTTTGTTTGGATTAAGTAATACTTAACCATAATAAACCTTCATTAACGAGATGGAATATTGAGGGTATTGGCGATTTTTTAGACAAAATAGACGAGAAGAAAAAAGTCATTGCATGTCAAAATAAGTGCTCATTAACTGTGTACTTCCAGGCGTTTTTTTTCCTGAGGCCCTCGTACCCATTATTTTTTTCGTTCCTTGGACACGCTATTTTAGGTCTTCATAGAAGTTTATTTTCCTACCATCATCAGTCGTCCGTTAGTAGATGTATTTTTAGGTTGTTCAACTTTCCTTTACTAGTTAATAAAACAGAAAGGCATAGCAGAAAACCAAACAGGTCTTACTACTTTCCTTTCCCCCTTCAACGTGCAATCTGCACTTGCTCCCCACATGGCTTTAAACCTTTTGGCTTCCTCAGTGGCGAGGCCAACTCGCTCTAAATATTTTTACCTCACAGGATGAAAATCCCGGCCAAATTCAGTAATTTGACAGTCATTCCATTAATATACAACAGATTTGATACTTCGTATCAGGAATGATAATTGGAAACCACAATCATATAGTGAAGACATGTCAGCTTACCCTGTTCTGGTGAAAAACGTCAAATGCTGTCACACAAAACGGACATACTTAAGGAGAAAGATTTTTATCCAGAGGCAATACACAAGGTAGAGGGAGTGATAGCATATCCTTGTCCCAAATAATCTTTTGCATGAAATGGAAATACAAAACAGACAGAAAATGTTATTGGGAGATCCTATAGGGAAGAACAAAGTTCTTTATAAGTGGGATATTTAAAAGTTTTCTAGAGAAGCAACGCTTCTATTTATATACTACTGATTTTAAAACTTGCTCTCCGTGCTACACTACGATCACAGCGTAAATAATAGTGATTTTTTCATTACGGAGGTTCACAAATACCCGATACCACGCTCACCTCCATCAAACCCGCATGTTTTCAGAGCTTCATGCATTCGGCACCTTATCTGAATATCAGGAAGTCCCATTCCAAGTTCTACTCTCACCTGTTTTGTAGGAACTAAGATTTTTGGTTAGCATGAAAAAGTGAATAGAATAAGACTTGGAGTCAAAAAGGATTTGATACCTTGTTCTCCGATGATTTGAATTATTAGATAATAAATCGTGAACAGAACCATTCCCAAAAATTAGCAAAACATTTGGCCTGGCTTCAAACACTTACTCTCTCGGAATATTTCCGCTCGCTTCGGAAGCCTTGTTTGACCTTCAAAATGGGTCTGAAGGGCCGTGATGGGCCAACGGGTGCATACATAAGGTCTTGACTGGAGTCCACTAAAAATTTGCTTTTTTCCGTGGAATCCGGATCACCTAAAAAAAATGGTTTGCTATACACCAAATCTTGAAATTAGAGTATGGTCGCTTTTTTTCGGGGCCTTGTTGACCTTCAAAATGGGTCGGAAGGGCCGTGAGGGACACCGGCAATGCATAAAGGGTCTTGAAGAATGCCCACAAAAATTTTGCATTTTTGACCTACGAATACTATCACCCAAAAAATGGTTGCTATAGTGGCACCAACGAAAATCCTCGAAACGATGGGTTTTTGGCTCGCTTCGGGCTCGTTTGACCTTCAAAATGGGCGGAAGGGCCCGTGAGGGCCAACCCGGAATGCATATACAAGGTCTGATGATGTCCCCAAAGAAAATTGGCATTTTAAGTCGGAATCCATATCAGCCCAAAAAATGGTTTGGCTATAGCCACAAACGGAATGGCTTCGTTTGAACCTGTCACAATGAACGGAGGGCTGGGGTCAACCGGATTGCTAGACAGGGTCTTGACGGACGTCCCAAAAAATTTGACATTTTGACGTCGCGAATCCTGATTACCCAAAAAATAGTTTTCTAACGCACCGAAAGATCTCGAATGAGGGGATGCTCGCGTCAGGCTCTTTGACCTCAAAATGGTCGGAAGGTGCCCCCCCCCCCCCCGCCCCCCCCCCCCGTGAGGGCCCAACCGATGCATAACAAGATCTTGATCGGACGTCCAAAAAAAAATTTCGCATTTTTTAACGTCCGTAATCCGATCACCTAAAAATGCTTGCTATAGGCCACACGAAATCGTTGAAATGAAGGTAATGCTTGCTTCGGGGCTCGTTTGACTCAAAACTGGTCGGAAGGTCGTGAGGGACATTCGGATGCAATACAAGTCTTGACGGACGTCCTCAAAAAAATTGGCATTTTTGACGTCGGAATGCGGATCACCCAAAAATGGTTTGCTATAACACACGGAAAATCAATCGGGGGGGAAATGAGGGTATGCTGCTTTTGTGGGGGCTCGTTTGACCTTCAAATGGGTCGGAAGGCCGTGAGGGCCACCTGTGCATAGACAAGTTCTTGACTGACCGTCCATAAACAAATTTGGCATTTTTGACGTCGGAATCCGAATCACCCAAAAAATGGTTTTGCCTATATCAAACGAAAATCCTCGAAACGAGGGGTATGCTTCTTCGGGCCTCGTTGACTCAATGGGTCGGAGGGCCGTGAGGGCAACCGTATGCATTGATAAGGTCTTGATTTAAAGATAATTTGTATTCGGAGTATCAATTTATTTTCAGTTTTTAGGCTTTTGTAAGTTGATGTAGTCTTTAACTTTAGTTCCCACCCGGATGCGAATCACTGGGGACCAATATTGAATTCTCGGATCGTGACATCTACTTCTAGAAATGTTATTAAAATTAGAATTGAACTTCCATATTAATTAATTTATTAATATTTTCTAATTTGTTTTAATGAAAACAAATTAATGAAACAGGTATTATAAAATCAAACATGTAAGGTCTGTTATTTAGCGAGTTAGCATTTGACAACATTTAATTAGTCTTCCACTCTCAAAACTTTAATCATTCGAAGAACATTATAATTTTTCATTATATTTATTGCCTTGCCTCTGTCCATATTGACTCCTACATCAAGTTATTCCTGCCATGGGAAGATGATGAATCCGGTTATCAACGAAAAATGTACTAATCTAAGAAGTTTTCTAGTTGAGTGTATATGCGATATTCAAAGATGTTCTATTAAGGGTTGTGTTTGGTATGAATGAAAACATTTTTCTGAAAATGTTATTTCAATTTTTTCCTCTATTGGGTTGGGACAAAAGTCTTGGAAAATATTTTCTCAAAATTAAGGATTAATTAAAAAAAACTTTCCAACACTCTCCTCCAACTGTCAATTACATTTTTTTTTTGCCAAAACGCATTAAAAAATATTTTCATTTTCAAATTTTGTTTTTTCAATCATTTCACACACCGATCCTGATGCCTTCCAAGCCACACCCGTACCCGCAACCCAGCACGAATCAGCCCACCCCCCTACCAAAAAAAATTTGATTCGTTTTTAAAAGATTTTATTTAAAACTCCTCCCCTCCCTCGCCCACCCCACCCACCCACCCCACAGCAGAGCTTCGACCCACCCTCTTCCAGCCCCCGGTAACCTCCCCCCACCCCCCCCCTCCACTCCAAACAAATTAGTTTTTATTTTTAAAAATATTTTCAACTTCTTTTTTCACTACCGCCTGCCAGAACCCCTTTGCCAGCACCCTCTACCCCAACCACCCCTACCATCCCCAGCCCCCCAACCCCCTCCCACCCCACTTCCAAGAAATTATTTTGTTTTTTAAAAATATTTTTAACATCAATGGTATTTTTCACCTACCCCTGCCCACCCCCTTACCCCCGCATACAAACACCTCTCTCACACCCTCCCCCCCCCCCCCCCACTCCCCCAAAAATAAAAATACTAAAAAAGATCACGACTCAGAATGACCCCCGGATTGTTTCTATAACAATAATTTCTTAACGCCCCTTGTTCATAGGATTATTTTTCTAACGCTATTAAAATAATCAAAAGAATGTTTTTCTCAAAAACATTTTTCATTCATGACATATCCCAAACCACTAAAAATATTTCCGGAAAATATTTTTCACCTCAATAACCAAACTGAAAATCAGTTTTAAAATCTACTTGTTTCCAAAAAAACTTTTTCAAGAAAATATTTTCCCATGAAAAACATTTTCCTTTTGCTGCCAAACCAAACCCGGGTCAAATAAAAAAGTTAGATGATCATTATTCATATTGACCAACCCCCTAAATAAAAAGTTATAGTGATCTTATTCATCTTGACACACCCTAATAAAAGTTATAGTGTCATTATTCATATTGGTTTTTCACTAGTATGGTACCCACTCTGTAGACTTTAATATTAACTTCATTTACTGTATTTACTTTTTCATATGTTGTTTATGCATGATAATTGATAGTAAGAAATTCTTCAAAAACTAGTCTCATATCACAAGACATTAATAAGATGGCATACACCACTATGCAACGTTAAACAAATTGGTGAGTAAGTAATACACACATTTAAATTAAAATTGGAATAAATTTCGTTATCAATGACTTAAAATTAGGATCATGCTTCTATTCTAAGAAATAGATTTTAAATTACCGTTGAAATTTGAATTTATTTCCAAATATTTCTAATATAGATTTTAAAATTAAACGTTGACATTTGAATTTAATTCATATTTCTAAGAAATAGATTTTTAAACATTAACGTGATTTTGAATTTATTCATATTTTTTAATACATGCAATCAATAATACATAATATATATATATATATTATATAGTATATATATATATATATTGGACAAAAAATATATTCAATGATTTCATTTCAGCTATTTAAGAAATTCAATGATTTTCCAACAATTCATTATCCAATTAGTTTTACTTTCTTTGAATAATACACGTTGCAGTTAAAATTTGAATACCTTCATCTGTTCAACGGCATAAAATTAGAATCATACTTCTACGTAAATATTTTAAATTAATCTTTGAACTTTAATTATAATTCATAGTTTTTAATAATTTACTTCAATTAATTATAATCATAGGGTCTAATATTACTTTTAAATTAATTATAAGCGAGCATACATTATACATAATGTGTTGTTTAAATTGAGAAGTGCCTCGCAACGCAAGCACCATTGTTCGACGCCATCCTCGAGAGCAAAAATTTCGTCAGTCCGCTGAATACATGCATAGATAGTGGTTTATGCCAGGCCGACGACGGAAGCTCGGGACGGAGCCGTATGAGGCTGAAGTCTCATCGTAACGGTTCTCTGAGAGAGGGTTTGGCTGAATCAAACCTCTTATTGAAAATGACTTTAGAATGCCTAACCTTTCCTCTTCGATCCGATCCTTTCTGTGACCCGAAACTGAACTTATTCTCTCTCGTCTCTGCATTTGAATCGGATATTCCGATGAACGATTCTCTCTTTTCCTCCCTCGCATCGAGTTGATTAACTCAATAGCCCACAATTACCCCAAATTCTTAGCTTGCGAAAATACCTCATAGTTGTTGCTATTTTGATTATTGATTTTTGCTTATGTCATGTCGATTCTCCTCCAGTTCTATGCTTCCATGGAAACATCGATGAATATGATGCAAAAAAATCACGAAAGTTACCGGTTTAAACTGTTTATTGGCTGAGAAATGCGTAATGTTTTTTGTCCTGTGATGCATGTCCAGATGTGTTAAAATAATAATAAAATTGATACTTCAATTTGTACGTAGTGATACAACCATTTCCTGTTACTTAGTTTTTCAAACATTCTGCATGATAGTATAAAACTGCTTTGGATGAATTAAACCATCGATCAATAAAAAGCAATGTGTTTCAATATGATGTCAAAATTGATAATTGGCAGATTCAGACTAGTGTAGGCCATATAATTTTGAATCCCAATGAAAAAACAATATATTAGAGAATCAATCAAGTATGAAATACCACTTATGTGACGCTAGCAAAATACCTTTATAGTCAATTATTTTTGAGAAATATGACTAATGTGGAAAATATAACCTACTCTAAAAGCAAGCCAAATGATTAGTGACCCGAACCTGATTACTGGAAAATACTATTTTTTTCGTCTAACAGAAGTGAAAAAAAATAATGTTAAATCCATATAGCCAAGACAAAATAAATTTTAAATTATAATTCGCCACGAAAAAATTAGCTTAAATTTTTTTTCTTATCTAAGAATGAAAGAAAATTAGAAAAATCCGAGTAAAAAAATTAAAATATGATAATCAAATAAGTCAAAAATAATTTATTATGAAAAAAATTAAAATGTAACTTGAACACTGCTCATAATTATTATTTTTTGTAATGAAGTCAAATTCTAAATTTAAAACTAATTTTTTTCACTCGCGTTATATGAAGGGTTTGTGAATTCTTTTTTAATGGTAGAAGTTATGACGGTGAGTCATTGCATAACGATAAGGATATATTATGAGTCACTTTCATAACAGGGTTATTACAAATTGAGGGGTATATCAGGCTTTTCCCTATTCTAAGAAAAAAATGCTACAATACACAACGTAATTCACGATATTCTTTAAAATTCACGATATGTAATCAAATCGGCACACATCACTTTAACATGTATCATCGGATACTCATATTTACACAATATATCGGTCGGACACTCACTTTATTTACGCGATGTACATGTTCAATTATCAAGACTACACAATATATTTTATGTTAAGAAGTGATGTATCCAAAACGAAATCCAATGTCAAGACATTCTGGGTGTGCAATCACGGTTTCCATCAATTAAGTGATTTTTGTAATTTTTAAAGGGGATAAGAATTATTTACTCTAAACAATCATATGGTTTGTGCAATGTTCCTATATATAATCACTTGTTATTATAATATATAGTCTTTACTCTCTAAACTTGAATCATGTCAAGAACCACCATAGCTTTATCATTATTATTGCCTTTGCCTCTATCAGACAAAACTCACATCACGTCTATGTTGCCATGGAATCAATTTGATGAATTTTGTTACCAACTTCATAGTGGGTTAACAAATGATGCAAAAAATTAAAAAAGTTATTGATTGATTGTTTATGATAAATGCATGTGATTGTCCTTGTAACGTCTGTTCCAAGATCATGTTGAATTCATCGAATGAAGATTGACTTCGACTTGCTTCTTAAGGCAAGAGAATAAAATATGTCGTAATTAAATAAGTATTTTCATGTGCTAATTTTTCTGTGGCCTTTTCTTTCTTTTCTTTGTCATGAATAAATAAAACAAATCGTTGCTCTCATGAAGTATTGTCAGATGAACAATATGAACCTGAAAATTATACTATTATAATAATTTTAATTAATATGGCTATATAATATGCTTGATCAATCTTAACATGAATAGGCGAGATAACTCAATGAATTATGGTGTTCAAGATTTTCCTCACCGGATTGATCACTTTCACGCCCAAATAAGTGTCTTTGTTTTTTAAAAACATCTAATTCACAAATTATTCCCCATAATCTAACTCGATTATTGTTTTTTCTTTTAAATAATACACTTTGAACTAATTTGGAATAAATTGCTTAGTATCTACCTGAAAATTAGGATCTTGCTTCTAGATAGGTTATAAGATTAGAGTTTGAACTTCAAATTATTACATAATTGATATTTTCCTAATTTTTTTATGACAACAAATGAATGAACATGCTCGCCTTTAGCCTTACAGCCTTAAAAATCATTTGTTAAGGCCTCTTATTTAGCTATGTGAGCATTTGGTTACACTTACTAGTTTTCACCTCTCAAATATTATCTTCGAAGAACTTTTTATTATGATTATTGCCTTTTTTTGCCTCTCTCATATTGAACTACATCAGTTATGTGCTGCATGCTGAAGGCGACGAAGCAACAGTTATCAACGAAAAAGGGTGATGTACATATCAAGAAGTTTATTATTTACTGTTTATGTGACATTTGAATGTGGTGTCCTTGTATTGGCATGTGGTATTTGTTTGAATTCAATTGGCGACATCTTCGTTCGCCCATGAATGTACTCATGTGTACCTCTTATTGGAAAAGTTCATTGATATTCTTGAATCTAGGTTTTGATCATGTTTATTTTCTGATTTAGTATTGTAATTCCCTTTTTCGTATTAACTTTATATATATAACATTATTTGACCGGAAGGATCTTTCGAAATATTCTCTACTCATTTCACAGATAGATAGAAGTACTATTGCGTTATACTAATTCTAATAATTAACAAGTTTCAACATTAATGAATTAATACACACAGTGAATTAAATTGAAAATAAATTTTCACACCCATGACCGATACTATAGGATCATCCTTTTCTTCTATGGATATAATTTTAAAGCCTAACATTACAATTCTGAATTAATTCATATTTTTTGATACATGACACTCAATTATATATATTACCTGACAGATCTAAATCCTTTTTTCATTCTTAATTAGGAGGTCTCAATTTTGAACTCCTTAATACAGAATTGCCTAGTTAGAAAAGTTTTTAATCCGAATTAAAAGAGGTCAATGAAAAAAAAATTACTGTGTGGTTGTACATTGCAAGGTACTCATTTTTTCATGTTTTTACATGTTCAAGAAGTTGCGATTATTATTCACTTGGTTAAATCTTGATAATTAATAACCCGTTGGCAACAATTAATTTTAAAATAATAAGACATGATAACAGACAATGATTTAATTGGGGAATTTTCACATATATCCATTAAAAAATAACCTAATAATCATTCATTCTAGAGTTTGATAATTTACAATTCATATCTACATATTAATAGTGAAGAGAGCGGCGAGTAAGACTTGGAGAGAGATGAGAGAGGCGAGAGAGAGCAAAAAGTGGTAGAGGAGTGAATATGTATATTTATTATTGATTGATAATTGTTTTATCATACAATTATTATTTTATATAGCAAGCGAGAGGAGAGAGGCGAGCGAGATTGAAAGGAGAGGATAGTGGGAAGAGGTGAAATATATAATAAAAAAAAAAAAAAACGTAATTATTAGATAATTTTGATATTGTACATATGTATTTGTATATTTAGGTGAATTAACACCTAACAATTTAGCTAATTATCTACTCGAAGTCAAACCCACATAAGTATGTAGAATGTTTATCGTGAAGTGATAACTACAGCAACCTATAGCTAATATACTAATTAAGTAGTATAAATTTGCTTAACCTCTAACTTTTTTTTCCATTTTTAATTATTCTATGGAGAAACCTTTATGTTTCTTTATTTTTAAATATGATTATTGGTCTTTTCCCTCTGTCATATTACTCTACATCAGATATGTGCTGCCTGGGAGAAAGTTTTATTTTGACTGTGTATGCGAATAATTGTGATATACTAAGGTGGTCACATGACATGACTTTGTCGAATTTTTATCGATTATACCTCATCTATAAAAAAAAAAAAAAAAAGGAAATTTTATATCTAGGTCCCTTAAAATACTTAATGTACGCTCTACAAAAAGCATCGTTTTGATACTTACAATTTAGTAGGCTCACATGTTATTTGGAGAGAGAGGCGAGCGAGACTGGAGAGAGAGGAGAGAGGCTAGAGAGAGGGAAAAAAGAGTGGGAGAACGGTGACTTGGTATGTACTTAAATTGGTTAGATAATTGTATATATACCTATGTAATTGTAATATGGCAAGAGAGATGGGAGAGGGAGAAGAGAGGCGAGTGCGACTGGGAGAGTAGAGTGTAGAGAAGTGAGCGATATAGGGTAGAGACGTGAGAGAGAGGTGACATTGTATATGTATATAATGTATCTAATTATATATTATACATATACATTGTATAATTGGCAAGCGAGATCGAAGGAGGAGGAGATAGGCTATAAGATTGGAGCTCGGAGAGAGGCGATCGAGGGAGGGCAAGATCGGGAGCAGAGTTGAATTGTATATGGTATATAGGCTAAAATATTGTATATTAATAGTATTTATTTGTAATCCTGACGAATTATACATATACAAACATGACTAAATTATACAACTCGAAGTCACCCACGTAATTAATATATAATATTAAGTCGCGATTGGTAATTATAAGCAAATATAGATATGATGATATTAAATAGTATAAATTTGCTATTCCGGTAATTTTTCTTTTATAAAATGGCTAAAATAATTTTGAAGGATATCCCCTTGCAACAAAATCGCCTAGCGCAATGGCTGCAGCCCCATATTTGTGTGTAACGTGACTGGTTTCCCCCGGGATAAGATTGGTCCTTTTTAACAATTATAAATTGTTTGTTTCAAATTCAAAACCAATAGTCCCTTCGTTTAAAAATCTACACATCTACTTTAATTCATTCAAATTAAACAATTTTTTTTATTTTTAGAATTATAAAAAATTCAAATCTCCCTATCAATTGAATTATAGTTTCAATTTAATCCCAATTAAACTTAATGATTACATAAAAATTAGGGTTCACTCTAAATCATTGTATTTCTGACTTGTGAGTTTGTTCTTTCTTTTGTTTATTGTTCATTAATCATTGTTATTCGACATTTTGCAATCATCACACTCACTTAGTATGTTTTTGCAATTCAATATTTTTATTTTGTTTAAATTTTTATTGTATTTGTTCATAATCACCGTTTTATTTTTTTTATACTATCTCGCGTTACAATGAAATAATTTAGAGCCATAAAAATAAAACTTTGATTGGTTTTTTTTTCTTGAGCCATTTTTGTTCCTTTAATAGTGACATCGCTTAAAAAAAATCCTACATACGCCACTGCAATTAAGCTGAAACTAATATATATTAAATTTTAGTTTAGGTACTTCTCATCATGTTTGACACAATATGTTCAATATTTCAGCTATTTAAAAATTTATGTGGCAATAAAGCTAGATTTAAATTAGCGTATACTTTTCATTTATAGCCACAATTAGTTTCAAACCTAATTCCATTTCAAAATAATACACGTTGCCATAATTTGGATTTTGTTGGAAATAAGTTTCCTCATGTTCAACGGCTCAAATAAGATCAATGTTTCTTATTAAGATATATAGATTTTAATTAGCTTGACTTACTATTTATTCCTAGTTCTTAATAATTTACTTCAAGTTAATTATAAGCAAGCTGACTTATAAATAATGTGTTTGTTAAAATGAACATTTGATAACAACAAATAGACCTCCAGTACTCCAAATTCCTTAACTATGGTTCGAAAAAACACGATATCCCCCGTTTGCTATCTTGATTATTGCTTTTTTGCTTGTCATTGGATTCTATATCAAGTTCTATTTGCCATGGGGAAAACAATCGCTAAAAAATGAATGCACAAAAGTAAGAAGTTACTGGTGACTGTTTATTGTGAAAACTGCATCTGTATGTGTCCTTGTTGGATCATGTTCAGGATGTGTGAAAATAAATAATGAAAATCATGCTTTCAATATCTAACAAACGTATTGGTTATTGCATTTCACGTTAATATGATGATTGTATGTTCTTATTTTCATTACTTCGTTCTCAATCGATTATGAAATATATAAACTTTCTCCGATGAATTAAATTATACCTCGATCAAATACACAAAACATTGTTTCTTAATAATGAGTCAAAGTTGATAATTGTTCAACTAGTTTGTCGGCAATTAATTGAGGTCCGGAGGCTAGAATTGTATAACAACATATAAAGACAATGCAAGCAAGTATGAAATTATCACTTATACGCTTAGCTAAATATTTATAATCTTTCATTTTTGAGAAATTATCACGAATGTAGAACATATAAACAATCTAGAAACCAAGCAAATGATTTGTAGCCTAATTAAAGAGCATTAAGGACAATCAGACCCTCACGTATTTGCATCACATGGAAATACTATTTAAATATCCAACAACTAATCTGTCAGTTATTTTGTACATTCATAATACATGTTGAATTATAAGTGAATACTGTCATCACAACATCTTAAAGTTCGGATCTTGCATTAAGGTTTATATTAGAGTTGAACTTTAAATTTTTTGTCATAGTTTTTAATAATTTACTGCAGTTTATCAACTAACATTAAAAAAATAATATGTTTGTTCGGTGAGTTGATAACACCCATACTCAGAATCTTAATTATCATGTCGAAGAACACCAAATTTTTATATATAAATTATTGCTTTTTGCCTCTGTCATTTTGACTCCACCTCAACTTATGTGGAGGGCGTTGATTACGGTTATCATGAAAAATGATGCATAAAAATTAAGAATGTTATTGTTAATTATTTATCGATAAATATATTGTGTGTGGTCATTCCGATATAATTCAAATATATTGAATTCAATCAACATAAATCTATCGACACAACCCTTTAAAGTTTGGTTTACCACAGATGGACGGAACAAGATATCATTTTGCTCTATAATTTTACGAAGTGCTATATCAATTTCATGTAATTCTACGGTGTATGAATTTTTTGTTCAATATAGTTGTCAAATGCTTGTTTTTTGTTTTTTTTGTCTTTGTTTTTGATCATGGTAATTTGTTTTTCAATTATACATTAATAAAATAAACTTTTCTCTCATTAAGCCATCGATTGATAAGAAATTAAATCTTCATTCTGAGTTGTATAACACACTTTAAAAACTATCTAACTTATATATACGAGTCGAGATAAATAAAAAGTTTAAGTGAGCAATCTTAATCCTACTGAGGTTGATTTCACGTGTCTTTGTTGAGGAGTTCAATTATATTCAGTTTTTGTTACGTCTCTTCAAGTCATGACAAGCGAACATTAAATCATATGTGTTAGTGAGTTTGATAATAAACAATACTCCCAAGCTTAAGATTAAGTCATGTCCAAAAACACTATATTTTTATATTATTATTATTTTTGTCTCTTTCATCTTGACTCCAATCGTGGAAGGCTATTATCACGGTTCACCTTATATTCTAGATTTCTCAAGGGTGACAACAATACCAAGCGGCCGGCCTTAGATTAATTTTTCTTAAATAATGTTCGTTCCTATGTTATGTGATCTTATAGTTTATATAATATATATTTAATAACCTTTTAAATAATTTTTTTTATCACTTGACAACGAAATAATTATAATTTGTTATATTTGTTTATATAATTTTTAATATTAAATTAGTTTCAAAATTTAAATTGATCCCCCTAAATCCCCCCCCCTATTTACTTTTAAAAAATATTAAAATGAGTCAAGCTGATGAGTAAAGAGTGTTACTAAACTAACGACTGTTAATTTTAATTGCCGCAAAAAATTGAGTGCAACGTTATCAAATATACACATTTGTTTTAACACTTTTAAAATAGTAGATATGAACCTATTCTGGAATATTTTCAATAGCGGCAGCTGAATTAGGTAGGATTTTATTTTATCTCGTACTTATACGATTTTATTAAAATAGGTTTACCCTCAATATCATACCTAACATATTTTTAGATCAGATACCAATTTAAAAAAAAAATTATATACATTTTTTATTTTAAGATTATTAAATTTAAAAAATTTTCTTTATCTTTGTTAACATCATGTCCAAATTAAATCAGAACCTACAAATTAAACGCTACTTTGAATTCTCAATTCAACAAACAAATAACGAGGTCCATGTCAGCTATATATACCACTTGCTAGAGCCTTAATTATTAGCAAGTGACAATTATTTTTGACAAAACAAAAGAGAAATTGCCTCACACCACGTTTAGAGTTTTTGTGAGCATGTCCAGAAACAGTAAGTAATAATTATCACTCTCATGATTATTATTACTGTTATCAACCAAGCCACCCAACTCATCACCATAATCACTCAACAATCTCTTCTTAATATTGATGATCATGATTAAAAAATCCAGCTTAAATTTCACGCTGGTAATAATATATGCCTAGTATCGTCGTTGTTGAACGTCGACGACGTTGTATTGCATGTGATACTGCGAGTGTGGTTTGGTAGATGTCAGGCTGATTCAGCCTTGAAGTTTGTCCATTGTTCCCCAACGTCGATCTCATTAACAGGAAAAGAGAGATACAATATTTATTTTCATGTATATTTCTTTGGGTCTCTTCTAGCTTCAATCAACTATCCATAATAAAACAGAATTGTTTCATTAAGCATGTGTGAGAATAGGTCTCGAGTCCAGAACAAGTAATAAATTTCCCTCTTCTCCCTCTATAAGCGTTTGATCACTGTATTGAATAAATGCAATGTATAAACTGTGTTTCATAAATGAATTCTTATATTGATGCTGAGAGGGAGAAATAATTGAAACGCGTGAATCGTCAACATAGCGTAAGTCAGGTTTCTGTAGCAGTGTACCACACTTGTAAAACAGATTGAACACTCAAACCTTGTACCCCACACATCAGCCATAAATATAGTGTATCGAGAATAGGAACCTCACAGCATAATCTCAAGACGCTATTGTGGGGCAATCTCACCCAGTAATGAATTGTGGCCAAAAAGATTTGCATATCACTGCAAGCAGGCCGTTGCCCTAGACTCTTGTTCCATCTTCATAGTCAGAGCAGAGTCTTCTATTTCGTCCCCTGAAACCAACGCGATTAAACCTTTATGTCCAAGAGAGAGCAACGACGTAAAGATCTATGTCCCTAAGTTTTAAACAGAGATGAGAACCGGTGATAACCTTTCATTATACAATTACAACCTATTCCAGAAACTCTCTGAAGTTGAAATATTGAACTCTGGGGGAGCCCAAACGGAGAAAACCAGGATATCAAAACTGCACCTCGGAATTCAAGCCCTCTGCGGCTACAGAAATGGTTTTCTAAGGCGAATGTGGCAATCAAAAAACTATCATGTGCTTACGCAATCATTACAACCTTAGCTGTACATCTGACTTAGGACGATCATTATCGCCTGCTTGGGGAACCATTGATGGTGGCAAAGAGAATGAAGTTCTCCAGAGATGAAGGATCCATTGGGAGAACCTGAACGACCGCTTGCACAGCATGCCAGCCCCAATCCATTAGGATTAGTTTTCCCATGTCCAAAATTAATTGAAAGTTCCAAAACTGGGATATTTTTTATAGGACTGTTTGCAAATAGGACAGATGATCGGAGAAGGGCATCTTTATTTTTTTAAAGGGTTGTATTTCTTTGCCTCCTTCGAGATGCCACCTGCACCATTAAGTCATGCCTCTGGCATTCTGTGAAAGATTAACGGGGTCAACTTTCCAGCTGTTCTCAGATTGTGCTTTCTGCCCGGAAGGGTTTTTCACCTCCGAAACACAAAATTTACTTTTGAATTTTTTCATGTGCAAGGCAAGTTGCAAATATTCATGATAGAACAACGAAACTATAGGAATAACTGAATAAAGGCACTTTTCCAAATGATTAGTTAGAGCCTCTTTAATAAAGTGATTTCTTCCCCAATGTTTTTCTTTCTTGTTATAACCACCAAGTCCCACATCATGAACCTTGAATTCAAGTTTTAAAAACACGTTTCTTGGCAGGGCTGAATATATTTCAGCTGCTGTGTGCAATTGTCCAGTTTTTAATATCTAAAGATCCTTTTTACAGTCTTAACCACGTATTTAATGCCACCGTTACCACTGTACATGGGACGCACCTCAACTTAAATAAACCAAGACCGTTAATCTGCTTTTACTCAACAACTTTTACAAATGAGGATATCAGGCCATGATACCAGCACGTGTTCCATTAAAAACTGATCTATCCAGAATTCTTCAAACTGCCTGGCAAAGTAGGCCGAACCCCACCATGAAGTAATGGTTTTGTCAAGGAAAGGGCAAAAGAAAGAAAATAAGCAAATTAATCAAAGTACAAAACAAACGAGATTGTGATAAAAATAGATATCAAAATACACTAACCCAACTAAATTTGTTTTAAATCTCAATTCAAGTGCAAACTGCATCGAACACTGATCGAGGCTGCAAGCTGTTCAAACTCATGAATAGGACAATCACGGAGGCAGAACCCAGGTATTCCACCTGCATCAACAATGGATATCAGCCGCCAAGAATTAGCCTCTAACCCTGGAGAAAACCAAACCGTTTTGCACATTAGAGAGTTCTCTCTATCAGCTTTGTTTCCTCACGCTTATGTTCAAGTGGGGTAACGCAAGGTATGAGACATAGATGGATGCCTAATAAATTAGGTGACTAGTGTAATATTTTATTGACTAGCTCTAAAAGTTGATCTTTTATACATAACTAACAATGGATTATGATCAATACAATGAGTAACTAAAAATAGAGATCAACAAACAATAAAACGATCCACACCAACAGATCATGACGGTGGATGAGCCTATGAGCATTTTGCTTCATTCAAGAAAGGATACAAGAAAGTATATGGAACATGAACCTCATGTATATATACACAACATTGCTGCATATAAAGTATTTTTGCAGCACAATCTCAATATTATCCCCCAGGACTTGGTGAAAATTAGAGTGTAGCTTATGGTATATGGGTTAGGCATATCGCACAGGGTCAAACCCTGATGCAGACAGAGCCTGGTACTTCAGTTTGGGCAGAGGGAGGGCCCATCATCCAGAGCTCCGAACCTTAGCCACCCTCGGGATTTCTCTGTTATAAAAAGAACTCAAAGTATTGAATTTATAAGCACACGCTTATTAATTTGTTTTCAAAGAAAACCCTCTTCTGCATGATCATGGATATCACATTTTTTTAGTGTGTGATCTCTATCGATATGGAAGGGTATTGGGGCCAATTTTGCACTTTCACAACTTCACTTATCTCTTATAACTAGTATACGCCCCCTTTAATGCTGCTTCCATCTGGCTCTTCTCACTTTGAAGTCCCAAGTTCCACTTTTTGTAGTTGGCAGATGACCAACTTTTTTCATCATTCATTCCCTGTGGTGATAAAACTTGTCATTTTTCGCAAAAGAAGATGAGTGAGTGGTTCATTGGTACCCTAGTACCTGCCAGTTTGCTTCAAGTACATGACAGCTATTCCTTGAGTACCCGTTCCAGTAGATTTTGGTATATCCATTCTCTGTAGCTATCTGCATAATAAGCAAAATACATAATATGGATCTATGCTTTTCCCTATAAAGGTCAGATCGTGATTATTTAAGTGGCCAAACCTTTTGCAGGGATCATGCGAAGATGCTCCAACAAATCCTTTTATCCTTCCTGTGGACTCATTAACAGTGTTTATTAATTCATTCAGCCTATTCTTGGGCATCACCAGTTCAGTGCATAAATAGCCTCTGTTGGAACTCACATGGAATTGCTTCCCAGGTGGAGCCAAATCTGACAACAATAAGTTTCATCTCTCAACAGCTCTGTGCAAGGTTATCAAGGAGACGCAGAAATGCTTTTTCATCATAAAGCCAACCCCAACACCAAAAACTGGTACTGCTCTATCGCTACTCTTGGCCTCAGTTCTTCTGAGCTTTCTTTGTCATCTCAATGTGTAAATGCAGAGCTACCCTACAAGAATCAAATTGCTCAGAAAAAGAAAACATCATGGTGACACATACGCTTGTAAAATAAGACAAGCATTGTTTTTTTTATAATGAGACAAAATAACGACATTAGTACTCACATCTCTTTTAAGTCCACATAACAAGGCAGTAGGTTTGACTTAACCTAACAGCCACGACATACAACCATTGTTGACTGACTCACTTGGTGTTTGGTCATCCCATTCAAAAAACGACTATGTCTCTCAATCAGAGAGAGAGAATGCAACATGCAATACGATACAACACCCACTCACTACATTCAGATGTTGGTGCAACGTAGCAATTGCATAACCTGAATTTAGATCTATCAAAAAAGGAAGGGGAAATTTCAAGATGTTTCTAGTTTATTAACAAATTTTAGTACCTAATCGAACTTTGATATTCGTTGTCCTACGTCATTCGATTACCATCCCATATAAAAGATATCAATCAACAGAAACATAGGACAAGGGCAGGGACACTTGAGGAACCCAAATATTGCCTCAAAGCCCAAATAATACACGTAGGTCAGATATCAGCTAAGTAACTTTACAAGGACAACTTCTGAGCTCAAGACCTAAGAGTAGAAGTTTTTTCTCCAACGCAATTATGAGTGGATAACCAGGAACGGATTTTTCTGGAAGTACGACTAAGAATTTGGGTCCTTATCTATTAAGGAATTACATTCGCAACCCAAAGCATAGCCCAGTTAATTGAGGCTAATCTCTAACATTTAGTTGGCTGGATTATATCTGATGATTAACACCAACTTAAACTTAGTTTAGGCAAGGTGACAGCTCAAGATCACATGCTCTTACAAAGTACCATATTTGCTTGAATAAAGGTCCAAACTTTGCGAACTTATATTGCATGGAAACATTTCAGACTATGGACCATGCCACATGTTTACTGTTCTTAGGAATTATCTTTAGAAGTAAATAGAGATACAACAAAAGAATACATAGAGAGATAAATTAAAAGGAGCATTTATATACAATTCATATCATCTACCCCCACTTGTTTGGCATTAGGCGGTTTGATAGATTACTTTTCACTGGAACTAACCAGACAAAGAGTCTTTTCTACACCACCAGCACATGTCAAACAAATAAACTACCAAAATCAACAGAATCATGAAACCCTGAACCCTCCATATGATATCGAAGCAAACAGCTTGGAAATTACCAATACAACTAAGCAATTTACAGATGACGATGACTACCGGGAATGAACTGGAACAAGTACCCAGCGCCAGAGAAAGGCAACAAGACGTTATCCGACGGCGAAATCATAGCCTTAGCTGACAGCAAGTCCTGAACTTCCCAATCTAAATTACTGCGGAATCAACTCAGCACAGAACCTTCTTTCCTGCATCTCCTCCACCAAATCACCACCGCCGTCAGCAGCGGCGATGGTTCTGTTAACCGTACATTTGAGACCTTTCCATCACCAAATGTTTCGGTGTCTCCTTCTAAAGACTGTTGACACTCCGTTTGAACTTCGGTTTTCTTAGTTATGGGGCGGCGATTTCTTCTGCTTTCCGATCTGAAGAGTCATCTAATGTACACCTGACTGCAAGTTCGTTAGTTGCACGCCTTTTTTTTTTGGGCTAGAAAGTAAAATGTATTGGAGAGGAGCCAATTGTTTTGTAAATTTCTAATGTGTAGAGTGGTTAATTGTTAAAATGGCGCAGCTGTTCCATTTTTTTGTCATGTTCTTAGAGCCTGTTTTGCTCCGCTTAAAAGCGGTCAAACTGACTTAAAAGCTGATTTTTGACTTATTACGCTGTTGGCAATACTTGAAATAACTTACTTTAATTAAAAAAAACTTATTTAAGCCAAAAGTTAAAATCTCTTGGGTAGAGGTGCCTTTTCGTTTTTAGCTTATACGCTGTTTTAAAGTTGACCACTTTTTATGTTTTGCCTTACATTTTTTATTACAATCTCCAAATTACAACATAATCCTACATCCTTCTTTTTCCATTTTTTCCCTTTTCACGTTTGGCTAACAACTATCAGCACTTTTCCAAACACAAACTGCGTATTTTAAAAATCAGTTTCAAGCACTTTCAAAATAACTTTTTTAAAAAGCTGCTTTTATTACGCCCATCCAACGGGCCCTTAATAATACATCGTGTGGTGATTTGCATATAGGATCTTTTAGTATATTATTTAATTTTGCCTTGTTCAAAAAAAAAAAAGCATAATATCTATTCATCACATAAATTTCGATGATTTTGAGTTTTTTAATAATTATATGCTTATTCAGATCGTAGCTTGTTATTGAAAAAATTAACCTATTTTTAAGAACGTACTTTTTTTACTTAGACAAAATATATACAACAGACAAATCACGAAGAAATGACGGCGGGCTATAATGTTTGATTTTTATCAGTGAGGAAGTTAAATTGACTTTTAAAGTTTCCGATTAATTTTTGTGTAATCTCTAAATTTTTTTTTTTGTATGTAGTAAATTTGTCTTAGCTATAAGTATCACGATTGTTAAGATTTTGTCCACCATATATTCTAGATGAATTACTGAGATTATAATTCTAAACCCTTCTGAATACTTTATGTATGTGTTTTAGCTAGAAAATTATTTATAATAAAACAATTTTCTATTAAAATCAGTTAACAATTTCTTTATTTAATTTATATAACATTATGTGATAAAATAGAGCATTTTTAGAACAGGTCACATACTGTGTAATCTCAGTCCAGTCACTATACCTTAAGCTAATATACTATTGTTCATTTTAATTGGTAAAATTGTAATCATAGAAATACTTTGGACAATTTATTTTTCTTCACCCTTGTTTTCTTTCTTCCTCATTTATTTTATTCCATTATAAAATCGTGCTTGCTATTTTCAATTTTCAAAGTCAAAACCTCCCGCCCTTCCATCTGCCGGACTGCCACCTCCGCTTGGTGTCTGTCTTTCCGCCACAATTTCAGTTATGTCTCTCGTCTTCTCGAGAATTTATTTTGTAGCAGTTTTCTGGAAGAGTATAGTGAATCTACTTTTTTTATATACTGTCATTGTTCGGGCAGCTTGCGCCTAATGGTCTCTGATTGCAGATGCATGATAGGAAATAAAAAAAATGAAGGCTTTTGGGCTTTAAAATTTTCGTATTTCAACTTCAATTCACGTTCATAGCATCACATATTTGTTATATTTGACTATTTACAGGTGTTCTTCAGTTATCTGTTATTAGTGAGCTAACCTTACATCCTGTCTTGATTTTTTGGGACTGTTTTGTTTTTTCGTTCTGAAGTTACCCTTTTTTGGCTTCAGAAGTAAATTATAGTGTGTATTTTGCTGAAATTTTTAAACTTTGTGCTAAATTGATTTGGGTTTAAGCTCAATGTACATTTGTGCCCTTTAAAACTTCTTTCAGAGAACTTATTGGAACACTTCTTCCTTATATCACCTTTTTAATCAGTCAAAAATCAACTATAGCTAAATTCAGAAATGTTCATGTATTTGGTGTTGGACTTATTAAGCTTGATGTATTATACCATTTTAATGGCAATACTCCCTCTTTTTATATCCGGTGTTGCTTAGCTACCATATCGTCCCTATTAGCTGCCAAAATTGTTACCTGGTGAATGTGAAAATGTTCCTTACCAACTCTATCTGAAGTCTGACTAAATATTGTGATTGATCCAGCAGTTGGAAAAGATTTATGTTTCTTATGTTAGGGTAAGGTTGCATATACTCTACCCTACGCCCCCAGCCATCATTTGTGGGACTAACATGGGTATGTTGTTGGTTGTGCTTTTTATGTAGTTGTCTAAATTCTTCATCGAAGCATGTACTATATATACTTGCATGTAATTAGCTAAGGTTGGAAACTTGAAAGATTAATGTCTGAATTCTAAAGCAAGAAAAGGGAACATGATACTGCCATTTCAATATGAGCATAGAATGAGAAATATTCAATCTTACTGTGTTTATGGATACTTGGCTCTATGACATATATCAGTCCAATAAATAATCGCTTCATTACTAAAATTGGATTGATCAATTGTTTTCTGTTATGGAAAACGATGATCTATCATTCTTTTCAGTGGCCTGAAAGATCTCCCTTTTATTATGTGCCGTTAGTATCTTTAATATCTTATAATTTCATATATTTCGGACTTCAAATCTGTCAGTAGATGACCTTAACTCTGTTACTAATGTGTGATGATGTGTGACTGGCCTGTCTAAGTTTTTTGAAGATTAAGCTATGAATCTGATAACTAACCAACAAATAATTTTTCCAACCAAGTTTATAAAGGGACTATTACAACTTGGTGAGGTTTTTTTTCTGGCAGTACTCCCCTTTTCCATTTTTCTTTATACATTGACCACCGTTTATGCCATGTCTTGCTTGTTATATTATAATTTGACTACCTCATTTAATATATGAGTGGAAAAGATGATATCTGCATTCATTTCCCTACCACCTCATTTTAATAATATGAAGTGGAGGCACCCCCCACTACACATGCCCCCACTAGGCCATCTCCCAAACATCGGATTCCTTGTCTAAATTGCTTTGAGTGGTAGTGCCCACTAGATTATTTAAATCCTCAGCATCCACTATTAATCTCACACTTAAAGTTATTGGCCTAATCAACCACTAATAATCTCACACATTAAAGTTAATGCCTATCAGCCCATACTTAATCGCCACACTTAAAGTTAATGGCCTAATCAGCCACTAATTATCCCACACTAAAGTCATGGCTAATCAGCCACTAATTAACCCACACATAACGTTAATGGCCTAATCATCCACTAATTAATCCCTCCTTAAAGTAATGGCTAATCACCACTACTTAATATCACAATTTAGAATTAACAGCCTTGCCTAAATTTCTTTAATCACTTGGAAACTTTTAAATAAAATCTCTTCCCTGACTTACATCTAACTAGTTCATATGCGCACTCACGTATAAACTACGAGGCTACATCCTTTCCCCCTTAGGACATTCGCCTCGAAGGTAAGTTAGCGTCTAAAAAAAAAAAATTCCAATTCCAGCGAGATTTCTCTAACATTATACCTATCAACTATCAACCTGCATTCCATAACTTACGATGCCTCAACAAGTCCACAACTTACTACTAATCTCGTTTATTCAATCTATTATAGTCAAGCTAGGAAGTGTGTGTCCTAGTTCACCTGCCGGTACTGGGAAAAGTAGATCTTATTCTTCATTTCGTCTTCCGCTTCCCAGTCATCTCCTCCCCATTATTATTTGCCACAACACTTGACGGAAGCACATCCTTAGTACGTAACCTGCTAACCTGGCGATCAAGTATAGCTACTACGGGATTCTCCTCCTATGAACTCCTTTGTTACCTGACCATCCTCTACAGGGAATACTCTAGAAGTATAACCAATACATTTACGTATCACGATACACATGGAAGGCTGGATGTACCGCCTCAATCAGAGGGTAGTCCAACTCATATGCAACCTTGCCTGATCCTACTAACAATCTGATAAGGCCCAGTATCTCGGACTGAGCTTCCCCTTCCTGGCCGAATCTATCATGTTATGCTCATATTTTTATACGTAGTGCGCGTCATGAACTATAGACGTAGTCTGGGAAGAGCTTATATTTTAAAGTTCCAAGTGATTAAAGAATATTGCAGGATGTTAATTCTCAAATATGATATTAATTAGGGGCTGATTAGGGGCTATTACTTTAAGTTAGGGATAATTAGTGATGATTCGGCCATTAACTTTAAGTGTGGATTAATTAGTGGCTGATTAGCCATTAACCTTTAGTGTGGGATTAATTATTGCTGATTAGGCCCTTAACTTTTTAAGTGTGAGAATTAAATTAGTGGCTGATTAGGCCATTAACTTAGTGTGAGATTTAATTTAGTGCTGAGTAGGATTAATTAATCTATTGGGCCCTCCCACTCAAAGCAATTTAAAAGGAATCCGATTTGGGCGATGGCCTTAGTGGGCATGTGTAGTGTGAGGCTGCCTCCACTTCATATTATTCAATGAGGGTAGTGAAATGCATTGGCAACATATCATCTTTTTTTCACACACTTGGCTTAGGTAGCCCTGGAAATGGAGGGAAAAACCAACCATGCAACTCTTGGCAGCAGTTGCAAAGGAATTGGTTATTAATCTCTTCTCTTTTCTTGGGGTGTTTAATTCCTTAGAATACCCTTTGTTAATTAGCCATTAATTAATAAGGGGGCGTGACCAGAGCTTATGCAAATTTGTTTTAGTTATTGAATTTGCTAAGTAATGAACAGAAACGCATATCGATTGCTAGTGGTGCATGTTGTGGTGTGGGCTGTTTTATTAAAGCCAACTGTCGGAAATTCTGTTTTGGTTTATGTATATTTAATGTGATTATGGTAATACTTTACTCCAAAGGATGAATACGATAAGGTAGATGTTTCCGCATTAATAAAACGAGTTTATTGCTCGGTGTGTCGTTGTTTTGCGTTGCGATGGTTGGCGAAAACGGAACTGTTTTGGGGGAGGCTGTTTAATATGATTCGTTGGGGTTATATGTGTTTTGGTATTGCTGTGGATATTTGGGTTGTTTGTCGGAGTGGGAACGAAGTAAGAAAATAGGGAAGTGCTCGCCGGATTTTCGTTGATTAATTAGCTAGCTTACAATAAGTAATAAGCGCGACGTTTATCTAATTGCGGCACGATTGTTTGCTTTGTTATAGATTAATAGCTTGAGCGTAATATTGCACGTGCGGCGCGACTATACGGTATGTAACGCTAGTCCCTTTTCTTGTTTGTTTGCATGACCTTTTAAAATGAGCGAATAACGGAGCAGGTTTGATCTTACTTCTAGACGTCTAGGTGATGTCATATTCTTACTGCCAAGTCCACAACTATTCCTCTATATATTTGGCTATGTCTAAGGCTATGTGATTTCTCATATCTATGGTAGTGCTTCTGTAGAGTCCTTGAGATTTTACGTTTGCCATATCTTATTAAAGGTTCATAATCTTGTCAACTTAATCTTTGGTAATACTCCTTGCTGGTTCACGTTGATTGTTTTATTGTAGTATAAGAACTGGATTTTAATTGCATATGGTTGCCATAATTTCCGCTCGTGCATAGAGTCTTTATCATTCCGAGTCCCGGTCCGTGTAATTTCGTGCGGAGTTTTCTTAACTATGTCACCGATCCCTCAACTCGAGGGCCGGGTAGGTATATTATTATATGATTGGTGATGAGGATGGTTATGATAGATCTGATGATGACGGAGATGATGTATGACTATTTCACCGAGTCCCTCACTAAGGGCCGGGTACATTAGATGTATATATAATATGATTATTTTTGCGAGTTCCCGTATGGAATCTGGGCACCTTATATGGTAAAGGTAATGCATGATTTTCACTTAAAAGGTACTTTGTAGCGCTATCTTGTATTCGACTTATCATGTGGTATCCTGTCATCTTTACCTTATGCTTAACATACTCAGTACAGTTGTCGTACTGACCCCCTTTCCTCCGGGGTGGCTGTTGCGTTTCATGCCCGCAGGTGTAGACGCTCAGTTCTTGATGCCTTTCCAGCCTAGGATATCTACTCTGCTGATTGGGAGGCTCCACTGTTCCCCGAGCCCCGTCGTTTTGGACATAACTTTTTTTTGTATCTTTTGCTTGTCTATGGTATGGCGGGAAACCTGTCCCGTCGGTTTCACTACTATACTCTTCAGAGGTCTATAGCATCGTGTGGGTTGTATATATATTTTTTGGATAATGGTTTGGACATGTTTGTTTGGTGGATGTCCGCTGTACAAGGGCAGCCTGTCGCTGCCGTACATCTTTGTGTATTGTGAATGGCAGCCTTGTCGGCTGCGTATGCTTTATGCTTTTGGATCTTGGGCTGCCTTGTAGGCTCGCGTATGTTGTTACGGTTGAATTTTTATGACCCTTATGAGACAATCCCACTTTATATATATATGGCCGTTGGGGTTTTGCTTGATTGATTACATTCCATATTGTCCTTAGTTTTCAGTTGGTCATACTTATAGTTTGTAAGTGAGTGTCCAAATGGGCACTATTCCCACGGCCCATCGGGTTGGGTCGTGACAGTTCAGGACCTTAATTCTGAGACTGAAACAGAAGCATTATGGTATGCAATCTCAATTTGATTGAAGATTTCTTGCCTTCCGATTGTTGGATAATCACTATTGGGTAGACTGATTGCAAGACATCTGAATTCTATATAAATGGCGGCTGCCTATTCTCCAAGTGACTTGTCCTTCAGAGAGAGGTGGATGCATTTAGACGTCTTTGTTTTCCTTTGCCCTATCATGAACATCATCTTCTCAAATCTGTCCGCCTGAATCTCGAAAGCTTGAAGTGCTAGAGATACACCCTTTACACTAGGTTTGGCTAAAAATCATCCGTTCAAACTGATCATTGTTATTATTATCTTTTCTGCATGAGTTGTTCAAACTTACATCTAGATTGTCCTGCATGTGCTGTTGCATTGCCGATGGATCCGCCTGGCAAAGATTGCTCCGACTGTAAGTGTTTCCTTTGAATGAAGTGCTTCTTATCCATTGTTATATGATGCTTCCATTCTTCACTCTAATTACTGCTGAGTTTGATTGTTTTACTTTCATCATCCCAGACATGCTGGCTGCCATCAAAATGGAATCATGACACCAACAGTGGAATGTCCAAATGAGGGATTCAAGGTAAAAAACCCTCTCATTTCTTAACTCTTATATTTATGCTGTATAGTTTCTGGTTATCATATACGTTTATCTTGTGTTTGCAGCTATCGATTCCAATGCCTCCATTTGTTTCTCTCCCCCTGTTTTGGGCATGGTATGCCTGCGGAGGCAGCATCTGTACATTTTCAAAGCAGCTGCCAGACACTATCTCGAGGCATGTAATACTAAACTAAGCATAAAAAATAGCTTGCAGATGCCCCCAAACCGTGGAGTTCCTTAAGTTATTCGTTGTCCTCTAATTCTTTATGCTGAAATTTTTATATTTACCACCGCCATTGTAGTTACTTATTTGTTTTTCTAATTTTTCGGAATCTCTGATGATCTCATACCAACACGGTTAGGTCCACCAAACCACTTATGATCTCGCACTCGCAGCAAACTCACAACCCTACGCAGGAAAATACTCCTGCTTCATGCAATCTTGTCCCTGTTCCCATATTTCGCGAGTTTCTAATTGATACTGAAAAGAACTTAACGTTGCATAGTGAAGGTTTCTTCTTCTCTCTGGCCGTGTGACGGTACTACTATATAACCAGAATTTCTGGAAGACCTTTTAGTTACACCCAGGGAGCGTCTTCTTCTTCTGCTAATCTCCCCTGAGAAAACTTGCATGACTCCTTGCTCTCACCAGAAGGGTTTTGAACTTATTATCATCCAATCAACCATTCTCACTTCCACTAGTTTTGGCGGTCTGCGCATATGAAATCTAAATCCATTCCTCTGTTTAGTGTTTGGTACTTAATCTCTCTCTATAACCCCTCCCATAAAATCTCTACCAGAAGTATCTCTGGTTTGAGTAACTCTAACTTTTCTGTTGTGTTCGCCTTATTGTAGAGTAAGAGAGGAGATCATTGAATTGTAAAGCTTCATAGCTTGTTTTTCCCTTTCATGTTTGTCATGTCCTTCCGCTTGAAGACATTAATTAAGTAAATACACATTGGTGCTCTTCTAATGAGCCTAAGCTTTAGGCAAGATAATCACCATTTCAACTGTCATCTTCTTCATATTTGTTTTTTCTTTAGGCAAGATAATCCCACATTTCACTGTCTTTTCATATTTGTTTTTTCTTCACTCTGATAAGTGTGCCTGTACAATCTCCCTTATGAGGCAAGTGAAAATGTGTACAGTTCTGGCAGATGAATTGACTTAAAGAGTGTGCTTGGTTGGGAGGAAAAGCTGCTTGATGGCCTACCGGAAGGGGTGGTTAATGAATATGAAATCTAGTCTTTTGCATTTTTTTCATTCTTGGTCGGAAGGAAAATCTTGTCCTCCATTTTACATTATTAGAGTTACTCCCAACCACACAAACAACCTCGCCAGAACTCAACAATGGAAATCCTTGTCGTTCTTGTTACCTTTTTCAATACGTTCCTGCTGGCAAGGCTGTCCGTCAACAGTTGATTTCAAACTATGGTTTCACTTATTTATCATTGATCTTTAAATTCGGCCCCACCTTTATTTCTTCATTTTATATCTAATAACAATGCTTTTAAGAATCGTAGGCTAAGTTGTTGGTATTTATTCTTATGCATATACTATTTGCAGGACATATATCGTTTGATGCTGACGGTGCTTGTTTGACACGCATTACTATCTGCAGTTGCTGCCTTTTGCATTGTATTTTTTCTTTCTATTCTTTGGCTTTAAAAGTGTTCCTGTAATGATTACTTGTCCCATGAGAGACAACAATATTGTACTTTATATCCCGTTTCTGGTTTTCGAGATTGGGAAATGGGCTGCATTTTAGAAAAGAAGGTTGTTCTTTTTGCTGGCAGAAAATATCTCATATGTATTCAACCGGCTATGAAATATGCAAGCTTCACCAAGTGATATAAGATGAAGGAAAGGAGGACCATCTGTACTCTCAAGTTCTTAGGGAATTAGCAAGTATGTTAAGGTATGCACTGCCTGTCCAGTCTTGCACAATCTGGCTGTTATATTCATCAATAACCTTAGAGGAAGTGGATCTTGAATAATAAAGAGAAGAGGGGCTGAACTGTTTCTTAGTTAAGCAATATGTCACACCAGCAAAATCTTTAATCATGAAGCCTTTCTTTGTGAAGAGGTGAAGGGATGAAACGAGTACACATGTTAGGTGCAGTCTTGTGATCTTTTTTAAGGTTGCACAACCATCCAGGAGTCAATTTCTTTTCTCCTTTTAGTGGTATGAGGGAACATTGTTTTCCTATTAGATGTTCAATATTGTCCTACACTATATATTTATAAGCTATAACGGCATTAGTTTTGGAAAAAGTTGGTTCTTTGAGTGACATATAATTTTTACTAAGAAATTGGATTTCGTGCAGTGAATATTCCATTTAGTGTCTTTGAATGATGGGGCCGAATAGTCCTTCGTTTTCTGGGACATCTGTCCGGTTTGAAATTGAGACATGAACTTTTTAATCACAGAGAAAAGAAAACTCAATTGAACTCTCCTACCATCTCCTACATGCATACTTCACAAGAACTACATCCTCGGCATATCCCTACAAGCATAGGAAAGAATTCTAAAAGGAAACATTATAAACCGTGGTATTGTATACGTCTTACCAGCTTTGTTTCACTTAATAACACAGGTGGACCAGTTCTTTTCCCATACATCATTTATCCAGAGGTTAAGTTTTGTGTCCTAATCTTAATGCTTACATTCCTAAATGGCCTCAGTTCTTGTCATTTCTTTCTATACAAGGCAATTTGATAATTTCTTAGTTTCAATAACTAAAGGTTTAGGGACTGAAGGTAGGAGACACCACCCCTACTGAAAAAAGGGATTAAAAAGAGACAAGTAATCCTAATGCAGAAATAATGCTTATTTTCCATGCCATTCAATCGTTTCCAGAAAAGTGAGACATAGTAAATGCTATGTTTGTTATTTTGATATTTCCCAGTCACTCCTTGGGAATACAACAGTGGATCATAAGGGAGGATTATTCTTTTTTCTTGTCTCTCAACATCCTCCCCCAAGTTTTATTTTGGAAGCTTTTGTGGTTTGTGATCCGATGTTTTGGCCTCTATCTCCCAGCTTCTAGCTGTATAACTGGATTGATAGTAGTTTGGCCGCTTTACTTAAGTTGAGAATAAGGAGTTTGACCCATTGTAGGTGCTTTATACCCTTTTTCTCCTCTTTTTATCTTTGGGAGAGGCCACCAATAATGAATTGTGATGGAAGGAGCATACATTGGGTTCATGTATAGTTTATGCCTCTGAAATCTCCTTAAAATTTAACTGAAAATGATTTGGAAGAGCTTCAATGAAATAAGTATCTCCCTCACCATGGCCCTGAAGTAGTTTTCTGGTGATGTGCTTCAAAGTGACCACATCCACTAACGGGGACATCTTAGAAGGAAGAGCTTTCATTTGTATCAAGTGATACAATCATACTGTCCCTTGAGAAGGACTAATATAAATGAAAGAAACTAATAAACATTACCCTAGGGCGCTGGGACTTAGGGCGCAGTAAAGGTACTCTACCCAATTGTATTTTTGGGAATTCAAGTAGTTACCACGATAGCGAAGTGGGGAGGTCGCCACTGACCCCCTATAACTCCTGATTATTTTACATTACTATTTTTTTTATTTTTTTTTTTTTTTTTGGGGGGGGGGGGTGTTGCAGTGTGTGCGTCTCGAAGTGAGGGGAGTTAACAGGTTCTGCATGAAGTTAGCAATTGATCTTGAAGATTTTTTAATTCACATTCCGGTATTTTTTTGTTGTTTTTTCCCTTATTGTCTGCACAATCTGCAATGGTTCCTAATTATTTCTGTAAATATTAGTTCAAATGATTATATCTTCTTGACCAATTTTTACTATCAAATGCTGTTATTTATCCAGATTTGCGTGTGCAGCTGGCAAGAGCAGGTGAAGGACTTCAGAGTGTCTTGAATAATCTATTTCTGATATGGAGTATACTGAAGGAGATTTCCTTTAGCACCCCATAGCATTCAACAGGAGCTAATTTGGGTCTTTGGATTATCTGAAACTTAACTGAAAAATGTAATATGGCTGCAAGTTCATTTTGGTTAGCCATTTCTCAGTGGGAAATGCATACTTTCTATAACTGATAGCTTATTTGTTTAAAAAAAAATCAAGTTGGCCCAACCGATCTTTGCTATTCTATTGTCTTTATTTCTTGTTTGTCTGTCTTTCCTTGCACTGCTTTTTGAGCCAAATGTCGATCAGAAACAACCTCACCCTTTCTAGATCCCACTCCGTAGAATTAATTGGATGTTTTATTTATGTCGTTGGGGCCTCAAGTGTGATTCTATACTTTCATTCCAGCTGAGCACCAAACTGAATGTTTTTTTTTCCAATGTTTTAAATTAGGAAATGCTAAGTGATATTTAGACGTTGAAATTCTTATAACAGTAAAATAATTTTACAACAACCACTGTTTTTAATGTATAGCGAAATGTTGTATATATAACGTTTAGTATAAACATACCATAAAATTGGCTTTATAAACCCTGGATCCATGATACAAATTAAAAATTCACTCTTCACTCTCAAAATTTTGAATTGTGTCATATAATTATGATAGAGAGGATCATGAAAAAAAAGGTTAGACCAAAATCTAAAATTTTATAAATTATTGCAAATGCCTAGATCACATTATAATATTATTGTCTAGTGCTGAGTCTAGTAAGGGACCATTCGCGTAACAATCAGCCTAACCTTGGACGTATAGAGTGACTATTGGGCGCAAGGCCAAATTAATCATTCTGGCTCCGAATACCCACCGCGAGCCCAGATTTATTGATCGAAAAGCTTTAGACAAAAATTCAAATATTCCCTATCATCGCGCCATTTAAAAACAGAGAAAAACAAAATCAAAAACTCTCTAGAAGAACATGGTAGAGTCATTTCCCCCAGTAATTTGAACGTGAAGTTTCTTCTGCTCTTCTCCTTCTCTCAGCCATATCTCCATCTCTCTTCCAAAGAAGACGAATTCGAACTCGAAACCAACCATTCGATTTCTTATTTTTCATTGCAAATTTTTCATTTACAGAGTATAAAGAATTGGAAAATAATCGCCCCGTTGTCCGTCCTTCAATCTCTTTCCCTCTCGAGTGAAAACTTTTAATGCATTTTCAGTTGTTGATCACTCTCAGCTGTGTCTGAATTTCAGAATTAATAGTAATGATTGAGATTTCTCACAAGGTAGCTCTCAGTAATTCGATTCAGCTTTGGACTTGATTCGGATTTGGATTCGAATTTTGAAACGCAATCCTCAGCTTCTCCTCGATTTTGACCTCTGTTAATTGCTCGTTCACGGAGGCCTAGATCACAATCTCTCGCAGGAAGATGATTGCCCCGCGTTCATGATCAATAGTAAGTCTTAAGGTTAGATTCATATCTCAGTTTTTCGCTGCTATTGTGGGGGCCCTTTTGTTTTTGTTGAACAACTCCCTCTTTTGCCTAGCTTGCATATTCTGAAAAAAAAAATTGAAGCCATTTGAAAAATAGTGTAATGCTTTTGTTTGTTTGTTTGTTTTGTGAATCTCCTAGTAATTTCATAAGGAATAATAGTAGTTTATTACAAGGAGTAGTAAAGGAACGGACTCTCTATAAACTCTTTTAAATATCTTTTGGTGGAAGTTTGATGCATTCTTCTTGCGGGCTCTGAGAAAATGATCTGTTAGATTGAATTCGTTAATCAGCTAGGTGGATAAATATTCATATGGATAATAGCTTGGATTAATTTTCGTTGCAATTAGGTGGTACAATTCTATGCTGGTTTTGATTGCTTTCCTGCTTTAGAATTTCTGAACTTCATTACTCTGTCTCCCAGTTTTAGATTTTGAGAAATTGATCTATTGTGATTATTTTTCTCCTAGTCTATTTTAACTTCTTTTGGAACGTTTTAAAAAGTGAAACCTCTTTCTTTCTTCGGAAATAGTTATCAGATAGTTATTTCATTTACATTGGAATTTTTGCAGGTTGTTAGACACACGACGATCAAAGAGCTTCTTCATTTCGATTACCGAAAAAATGAGTTCAGGGCAGCCATCCAAGGCTAGCACTTCTCTGACACAAAACGTTTGTAGTCCCAATAGGTTTCGGCTTCACATCCTCATCTTCATCTTGTGTGTCCACTGACAGTGCATTAGCACGCGCAAAGTCTCGCGGCTTATAGAGTAATTCGCTGGAGAGAACCAGGTCATTTGACTAAGTAGTTGGAACCCGACACACCACCTTTACCATGCGCCGCCGAGCGATCATCTTGAGGTGTTGTCTCCTGGTTCATTTCTGAAATTAGGATTCGCCAGCTGATTAGGCCATACCCTGACACGAGGCAAAGCCTTGATAATGTGGCTACTCTCTCTCCATATGTTTCTTTTTGTGTTATTAAATACCATTTCAAATTCGAATGTTCAAACTTCTAACTTTGACTTGAATTCAGATACAGAAGTTCTAAGTTGTTGTGAATACACTTATATATTTGGACACTACCTAAAAAGTACTATATATGACAATAATTAACAACTTAAATATTTGAAAGCACCCAAAAAAATGATTGGCTATCGAAATCCAACTATGCTACATAAATGGATAGGTATTATATATAACGGATTGTGTCAACAATTCGAATATGGAGGGAATAAGGTTATAACCTTTGTTCATGTTAGAGTTATGAAGATTAAAAAATGCGGTTGCTGAGGCAGGAAAGGTAAAGAGATCAGGAGCAGGGGGGTTCCTCAGATCCTATCCCTATACTTACGTGTTAATTTAGCAGTAAGCATGATGCAGTAATTTTTATTTTATCGATTATAAGTCTAAACTGGAAATATTCTGTGTAGTTCTTTTTTCTTTTGCTGTAGATTTGTACCACGTGGTCTTCCTCTGACTCAATTTAATATGATTTTATTTTAAGATGTCTCAAGTACGTAATTTCCTCACTAATAGTGTTACTCTACATAAACTAGAGGAATTCATCAAATTCCATCAATATCATAGAAGACAACCGCGTTATAAAATGAGGTGGGGAGGAAGTATTACTTACTCTTCAGTTGCTACTTCTTATCTTTTTCCTTTCAGTAGGTTTATCCGTTGTATATAAAAACCATTCAAAAAAAGTAAACATGTATCATCCCCCCTGTGCAAGTTTACTTTCTTTATATGAAGGCAAATCTCCTCTCTCCAATTGTGTGAGCAAAATTTTCAGTTTCTTTTCTTTTCATACATTTTTTTTTTTTTTGCTGCAGATACCAAGCAGCAGCTCTAAAAATAGGTGTGAATCAATTACTTATTCATCTGGCAGTAGACAATTATACAAACCACTCTACTGATTAATATTTACAAAGGAAACGCCCCCCCCCCTCCCCCCCCTGATTCTGACCAGGTATGCTCATTGTTATCCAAACTTCTCTAGCCAAATGTGAAGTGTTGCCTTTGTGTCTCTTGCACTTTGGTAATGTAGAGGAAATGAATCTTTGATATGTTGAAAAGCTGGTATTATCTTTGGTAATGGGATTTATTTCTTTACCATTCTAGAATAATGGATGCATATATTTTTGTTATCTAGGACCATTTGGCCATCCAATTGGTCAGAATCTATGTATGCAAGTGAACCAAAAAATCTTGCTTCTATGGCACTGAGTGTTTTTACTTTAACTATATATGATATTTTGAGTGCGTCCTTCCGAAATCGTCATGTGTTTTGCCAACCTGTCATTTACTTTATTTGGTGATATGTTGGTCGTTATCCCATACCAACATTTTGGCCATTTTAATTTCATTTGGTCCATGAGTTTGTTTGTCGCTAGTGTATTTATTATTCTTGTGCTTGCATACAAGGGCATTCACTACCTTTTTTTTTCCACCCACTAGACAAAGTACATCTAGCGACCTTTATTATATGATCAGATAAAATCCACAACGTAAATAGTACAAGCAGGAGGCCTTACTTATCAATCCTAATGCGTAACATTAGTCATTCTCGATACTAATTTCTTTTGGTTTTCCGTATTATAAAGAATCATCCCTAATCTAAAGGATCGCAGGGAAATATTAAGTGTCATTTGGTTCTTTGTTGGCCGTAGAAGCATTGAGCTTGCTGATAGTGTTTAACTTAATTGAATCATTTTTCACACTGATTCATGATCATTAGGAACACATTCATTTTAAAGTGTAAATACGTGTGAAGGATGTATCTTAAGGATATATGTTGGTGCAATTTGTATTGCAGAGTAAATATGCTTGGCCTCATAATTTGCAAAATTTGTTCTTGAATAGGAAAAAGAACCCTTCCACTGTTAGGATAAGATTCTCCTAGTCCAATACCTCTACTTTCCCAGGAGAAAATAAGCTAACACATGCATTCTTTATTTTTCAATCCATACACTCGTGTACTCAACATTTTTCTTATTTAGAAAGTCAAAATCAGCTCAGATCTCAAGCAAAAAATGAAAAATGTCCATGAGCTGCCTCGATCGCAGGAGGGAGGGGTGGGGCTGGGGGTAGCATAATTTGAATGTCAGAGACTCAAATACATCCTTAGAACCTGTATTTGATTGAGGAGGATTATGTTATTGATCAATCGCAGCAGTTTTCCTCGCCAGAAGAAATACATTGGAGTGGAAAATGCCTTCCTGCATCGTCCAAATTGCTTGAAAGGATTACTATCGATCGTAAACTTTATAGAAGAAGTAATTTGCATAATGGAACCCAGTTTACGTTATAGTTAACAAAGCTTAATGACTTCAATTACGTTCACTGTCAAAAGCTGCACCAAGTTGCTATCATTTAGCTTTTTTGGATATAAGTAATCCTTAACATAATTAAGCTCATTAACGAGATGGAAGTGAAGGGTATTGGCCAGATTTAGACTAACCGAAGAAACAAGTCCCCATTTGCCTGTCAAGATTGCTCATAATGTGTTACTTCAAAACGTTTTTCCCTGAGGGAGCCCTCTACCTATTTTTTGCGTTCTTCTTGGACATCACTATTTTTAGGTCTTACATATAAGTTTAGTTGTCCTACCCATCGATCATCCCCTGTTCCGTTAAGTAGAATGGTATTTTAGTTGTTCAAACTTTCTTTACTAGTTAATAAAGACAGAAAGGCAGAGACAAGAACCAACAGGTCTTACTACTTTCCAACCTTCCACCAGTGCATCTGCAGCTTGCTCAACATGGCTTGAACCTTTTTGGCTTCCCTCAGGGGCGAGGGCCAACTCGCTCTAATATTTTTACCTAAACAGGATGAAATCCAGGCAATTCAGTAATTTGACATCAGTACTTAAATAATAAAACAGATTGATACTTCAGATAAGGAAGAAATTGGAAAACAACATTCATATAGTTGAAATACATGTCGCTTACCAATGTTTCTGGTGAAAAGCGCCAAGCTGTCCCCGGACTTACTTAGAGAAAATGACTTTTATCCAGAGCAAAGTACCAAGGGAGAGGAGATCGATAGCGATATACTTGTCCCAAATAATCTTTTGATGAATGGAAATACAAGAAGAATGTTATTGGGAGAATCCTATAGGGAAGAACACAGTCTGTATAAGTTGGATATAATTCAAAGTTTTCTAGAGAGCACGCTATATTTCTATCCTTGATTTTAAAATCTTTATCATACGTGCTACTACTTCCGATCACAAGTAAATAATAAGGATTCTTGCAAGTCCGAGGTTCACAAGATACACGTCACCACTCAAACCTCAAAACCCGCCATGTTTCATAGTTCAATGCATTCCGCCCATTGATCGATATCAGGAAGTCATTACCAAGTTCTCACTTCACACGCTGTTTTGTAGGAACTAAGATTGTGGTTAGTCAAAGAAAGTGAAGAGAATAATACATTTTGAGTCAAAAGTATTTGATACCTTGATTCTCCGAGATTGAATTATTAGGATCAAAGAAATCGGTGGATACCACCATTCATAATTACCAACATTGGCCTGGCTTCAAAACTCGGAATATTTCCTTGTACAATCAAACTAGTCATCCGCAAAGTATTGTTGAAAATTATCCGTTATAGATTCTAACATTCAAGTATTCTTAACGTGCCAGTAAATATTCCTGAAGCCGTACCGCGAACGTTTGGGAGCATGACATGTAGCTCTATGGCAAAATTCCATCAAAACTGTCACCGCAAAAGGCATACTCATGAGTCTGCCTACATAATTCTAGACAAGCACGCAATGAGTAAACCCTACTCTTTTTGATAGTAGGATCAAATTTAAGAAGAGTCACATTTTACCTTCACATAATTGCAGGTGTTGTCAACTCCGCCGATACGGTATAGTTCCTGCAAAAAACCACACATGTAATAAATTGAATTTGTAGTTCAAACACCACTAACATCCCTAAGATTACCACCATACACCATAAAGAGTAAAAACTTAAGTAACGGTCCAATGCACATACATAAAATACTTACTTTTGCCTCGTGTTCCCTTATTTCCATGGTTGTTGATTCCATTAACATATGCATCACTATAAAAGGTAAAAAATAAATTCAGATATCTTTCTGGAAATGAAAAACTCATACAGGCAGTTACGAGACCAAAATGATAGTGATATTAGAGCAACTTTGCAATGTAGTCTGTTTTTAAAGCCTCGATGTAGTATTAAGAAGGAGAAGTCTCTCCTTACTAGCTAGAGACTTCCCGCAGTACGTGGCTAGTAAGCAGTCTATATAAACTTCTGAGGCAAAAAATGTACGGCTAACTTTCGACAAACACACAGTTTTTACACTATTCTAATAGCCATCCCAAATCAGAGCTGATCTTTTACGGCTTTACCTGAAATCTGGCCAATTTCTCCTTAAGGGACCGACCAATTCCCATCCAACATCCAAAAATAAGTGTCAACAAAACAGAAATTTTTCATCATATTAAAACTTGTAAACAAGAGCTGAATGACAACTTGAAAAAAAAAATTAAAAGGAGAACAGAAAACAGAACCCAAAAGAAATCCATAACACTCGAATAAACAATGAAATGGCACCTTTTTGTCCCATGCTTTACCCCTAATTGTCGATCAGAAAGTGTCATGACGTTTGATACTTTCCTCGTAGTGATTCCCCCTTTCCCTGTTTATAGAAGAACTACGATAATTGCTTTGATCACTTTTGCTGATTATTATGGCTTCTACCATAAAGCGCCATTTGAAAAGAAATAACACAGTACCTACCGAGGAGCAAAATGGCAAGATTCACCCCAACCATACTCATAAAAGCTTGTTGCTAGATCAATAATATTGTTAACCTGTAACAAAGAACACATGTTGTGAATTAAAACTATTGAATGTTAAGGATTATTAAAGTTCCTTATAAAAGGCCACAAGAGAATCGACTGCCTAAACCTATTTGCTCGGACTCTTCAAAAATTCATCAGGGTGTGTGTCAAATCCTACTGATAGTGCATTTTTTTAGGATTTACACAGGTGCAGCACCATGATTCCAGATGTCCGAGCAAGTTAGGCCTAACTATCATAGCATCCTCGATCCCCCAAGAATGGGCTAAGGTAGATCCCTCACTACCTAGTTAGTTGGACAACGAGGTGGTTCAATGATTCCCTTCATCCGAAAATTATAAAGCGTAAGAGTGAGCCTAACAACTCAATTCATTTTTGTTGAGATATATGAACCTTGAAATAATCTTGACACAAGAAAGATTCTAGTTATAAACCTAGTTAAGGAGGTTCAAAAATTGTCTTGGTCGTAGTGTCAAATCTAAGATTGTGATATACTTCGTTTTAAATCCCCTTACACTAAAACTTGGGCTCAAACCTCTGCGTGTTAGCTCGTTTTATTTTACTTTTCGATGATCTTTGTCAAATCTTACCAATATCCTGTAGTTAGCTTTCCTCCTCCTCCGCTTCTCCATCCAAGCTGATATTTTCATACCTAAATAATTTTAATAAATTATAACCCCTTATGACAGAGCAAAATGAATTCACATAAGCCTATTAAAAAATGAAAAATAAACATTGTTTGGGTAGACATTGGATTATTTTTGCAAAAGAAACAAATTCAAGAACACGATTTCTATTTACCATTTTTTTCAAGTGAAAAATCTCTTCGTTCACGCTCTAATTTTCAACCTTCTTTTAAGCTAAATGTATATCCAAAATAACTTTAATTTTAAATACATTTTTTTCAACGTAAACTTTAATACTATTCCCTCTATTCACAAATTGGTTTGTCTTATTTCCTTTTTATTCTCATTTTAAAAATATTTTTTTATAACTATTGTAAATTTCCAACTTTCAGTGACATATTTAATGCCACAAGTTCAAAAGTTTTTGGTATATTCTACGTCTCCTTTCCCAGTATCATGTTTAAGCCAATGTAGGATATGGTTTCTTTTTCTAACTTCATACAAATTCACATGTTTATTCTGAACACCAAAGTTGACGGCATAATGTCAAGTTAAGGACCTGTTTTTTTTTTTTTGTTTCCTCGGTGTCAATATGAATATTGGAGCCGATAAATTTGGATTTGCCGAAAAGTCCTCACGGTGAGGGTAAATCATTCTCCAACAAAGACGACTCTAACCCGAGCCTGTGGTAGGATGATAGTGCTCAACCACCCCAACTGTTGAGGATATGTTGTATTTACTAACCAATATTGAAAGAAAAAAAGAAGAGGAGATGCACAATAAGCATCTTATCTAAAGAAAGCAAATGTCACTTGTGGCCAAGATGTATGATGACTAAATGCAGTTTCCACAAACAAACTGGATATTAAACTTTGAATTAAATAAAAGGTATGTAAAATGATGAGAGTAAAGAATTTACTTTTCAACAGCTGAAAGTACTTCCTCCTTCTTCTCTATTTGGCCACAACCCAGAAGCCAGATCCAATGTTCCAGATTTTTCATCTAAAAAAGAAACGAATCCATTTTTTCCACAAATTACCTACAAAACTGTCACCCAAAAAACAAAGCAAGAGTAATATTAGCAACAAGAAAGCTATTACAATTCATACTAGCCGTAGATAAGAGAATTTGGACGGCAGTTGAAATTAATGAATCTATTCCGGAACTTGTGCAGGCTCGATATATAAGAACGAGTTTTTTTTAGTTTTTTTTTTTTTCGTATTTCGAACGCCCAGTTTTGAAGCCCGCTTGAGAAAGATTAAGGCCGTTTGATGTGCTTAAGAAAGTCACTTTAAACAGTACTTTTGAAAGTGCTAACTTATTTTTAAAATACAGTATGTGTTTTGGATAAAGTGTTGAAGTTGCTATGCCAAACGTGCAAAGGGACAACTAGGATAATAGATTCAGGTTATGTTGTCATTTGGAGCATTGTATACCACTAAAGGGCAACACATAAAAATTTGGTCAACTTAAACATCTGATAATGCTAACAAAAGAAAGCACGTCTATCTCCTCTAACCCCAGCTTTTAACTTTTGGCTTAAAATAAAATTTTTTTTAATTTTAAATAAGTTATTTTTATTATTGCCAAACATCTACTAAGTCCAAAATCAGCTTTTTAGTCAAGTTTGCCAGCTTTTAAGCTGAGCCAAATGCTCTAAATTTTTAAGACAGTATACAAGTCCAATTGGAGGTAACTCTTCCAACCGATTTGCCTCTATAATGCAAATAGATGTGAGATGTGAATAATTTTATAACTTTATCGCAATCTATAATTAATGTAAAATTATATCGTTTTCTATATTTAAGCGATGAAATGGTTCACACTTCAATATAGTAATCCGAGCAGCAGAGATGGTGTGTCAAATCTGTTGCCATCCAAATAACAAAAAATTCCACGTATTTGGTCCATGAAAAAAAAATATATCCTGAAATCGAAATTACTCACCACCCACATCAAAAAAACAATCCACATAGTATTTTGTCCCATGAAAAAAAAATAGATCCTGAAATCAAATTACTCACCACCCAAATCAAAAAAATTTTCCGTGTTTTGGTCGCATGAAAAAAAATTAAGTTAGTTTTTTTTAGATGAAATGGTCTGAAATTTCAAATCTAACCTTAAAAACATTTTACGGGACATAAAATTTCCAGAATTGAATAATTGTATAACACTCGAATCAAATTTTTAGAGATGAGATGCCGAAATTTTAAATATACCTTTAAAAAACTATTTATTGCATAAATTTTTTCGTGAAATTGAATAATTTTTTACACTCAATCATGTTGGATATTAATCGTAAATTTAACTACTGTTAATGTGTACAACTAGCCTAAATACAAAGAAAATGCACAAGTATTCTCCTAGATTATGATCGAAATTTCAGTAAGGTCTTATTACCACCTCCTTATTACCCCGCACCTGACTTCATTTTTTTTTGTAATATTATGCATCTTGGTTGACATACGTGGCCTCCAACTATCTCTCAACCACACACTCAGCGCCCTCTATTGTTTGAGTCCACGGCGTGTGCTACGTAAAATAAAAGGTATAATATAAAATTGCAAAAAATGAAAATCAAAAAAATATAAGACCTTAGTTTCGTTAAAGTGTCTCTAGGATTTTGGATATAGTCAAAGAGGTATACTTGTACATTTTCTTAATAAAACTTAGCATAGTTATGATTCAATAGATCCCAGTAAGACAGCAAAACAATAGTGATAATATTTCATCTTTAAATGATGATTAATTTAATAACCGGCAGTTCAAATTCAAATCTAAAATTATACAATTTTTTATTTTTATTTTTATTTTATTTTAATTATTACTTTATCTAGTCCGGGATCAACCTAAATGCACCTTGCTCAGCCTCAGGGGCCAAAAGCATACCGCTCAATACCATATCAAGTACGAGCCTAGTCCCATAGTAACCATACAGAAACTGTAGTCACACTCATAAATAGTCCAAGAACCAGTACATTATCTTAATCTTTTGGTTATAACCAATGTATCAATTATAAACCATCTTCTTCTCTGGAGCATGACACACACAAACTCATGACATGGAGTGATATTGCCAGCCACGAAAATACTTCAATAAACCTTACTCTTACTTACGGAGGTTTTATTGTGTCTACCATGTAGACGAATCAAACAGCACAACACCCATAAACACAGGGGTCTGCCCATCTTAAGAAATGTACATATTTAGCCATAAATAAAGTTGCAAAGAGCAAAGAATCAACTAACTTTCAAGACACGGGTATCTACTTTTATCCATTTGGATCTGTTCTTTCATTCATACTCGAATCATTGATACAGACAACACCCAATAATTGCACAACAGAGAGAAGAAAAAACACTTAGTACTATCGAACTACCACCCACTGCTAGACAGGAAAGTTTAGACCAAACATCTTGATCAGTGTAGGAGCGAATATCCTCAGTCAAAACTATGAAATGTAATTTTGGCAGGGAAGCAAGTCTCTAACAACAAAATAATAGGCAAGCCATCCTAAAAGGCTAAAGCTCAGCAACTTCGGATTATTCTGGGCAATAAATGTTGTATCTCATGGCCATAAATAAACCATGGCTTCAAATGAATTATGTTGATTGATCTTAAGATCTTTTGGGATGCAAATTGCTGCAATAACTCCCAAGTGTTAGTACCATAACAGATCAACGCTTGACCCATTGTAAAAAAAAAAAAAAAGCTCTTTCTGCTTTTTGCTTTAACCAGGTTTTTTCCTCTTCCACAACTCTCGAGTTCTCTCGTCAGTAGCCCCCTGCCCAAAGACAATGATAAGCAGCTTGATCATACACCCATTTTAACATATGTTTGGGATGCAAAACATTCCAAGCTCAATTGCAACTGTGCCTTATAACAATTACCAACATATCATCTTGAACTGACATTCTATGAAAGAGAAGCCCAGAACCCTAAAAAATAACACTTAGGTGAGTCATCCATGTAGCACGTTAAGTATTACCTTCTCTGAGGGGGGGTGCGCAACTCTGGTCCCAATCTGCAATTCCCTGCTATGCCGAGCTAATTGCAACCAACTTGCCTGATTTGGAGCATATCAATTAATCCAAAACCACAATCGAATACATTTTAAGGCAAATTTTTGAGAGTTTAACAACATCCACTAATGATAAACATAAGAACACTCTAACCCGATGAGTTGGGAATAAGAGAAGTCCTAGTCCTCCTATTCTGGAAATATAACTAGTTCATTTCTATCTTCTTTTTGTTATTGGGAATGCGGAGAGTAGCATGTAAAATCACAAGGCATACATAGACCATACCCAATCACATAATACCTTTTTTGGTTCAATAAGCGGGACCCATAAAGGAAAAAAGGTTGATACCATCAGTAAATTATCTACCAAATAGAAATGTTGTCATTTCTTTTTGGACTAACTACAAAAGAAAAGTACATCAAACACAATTGGGACAGAGGGAGTAGTTATTTAAACCCAATGCTTTTAGGGATATTAAGCCGGAGTTCTCACTTAGTTCTCTTCAGGCTTCACAGTTTTCATGATTATTAGTTCAGGGATCACTCTCTAAGTTAACGTCATACATTCACCAAACTAGATGAATGCCAGTATAAGTTAATCTCAAGCACTCACAATTACGCATAACATCATAATGGACAATCTGAGAATGAAGAAAGGCAGTTCAAATACAACACAAGAGAAAGAATTTCCAAGTTTTAAACATTAAAGATATTTCATGCATTTCAACATGAAAAAAAAAAACATTTCACGCAGTAAAAGGGGAAGTTTTTCAGTCAAGTGGACACTTTGGCATTTCTTTCCTCCTTCATATACTCAATATCATATCAACCTCTAATCTTTTATTTGGAGATTTTGGGGTACAACATGCTGTGCTAATTTAAGAGAGTTCAAAAAGACAGTGAGAGTGTGTGTGTTTGGAGAGAGATAGAGAGGATGAGGTGAATAAGGCATGAGGTCTAGACCTACATAAGCAAGGAGCAAGAGACTACATTTTTTTCTTTACATCTTTCCCTTTCCTTAATTCACAGGCTCAGAGATGGCTCCCAAACTGGGCTGATTCTTTAAAATGCATAAGAAGAAAAACGTCCTGTCCCTAACTGCAGTATCAAGTGCGGCCTCCCGATGAGGTAAAATAATTAATCAATCCAAAAACTGGGAGGAATTATTCAAGGATCCTTGAACTCCTCTCTATGGTGAAATGCAAATGGTTGGAGTTAATGTGTGTATCGGACACTATCGTAAAATGTGCTTTGTTACAGAACATTGCATCAAGTATGAGAAGAGAGAAAAAGAAAGAAAGAAAGAGTTTCTGAAATCAAAAGATTCATTGTGTGAACACGCATAATTTTATAATTCCATAAATATGGATATTACACAACAACCTCGTTATTGCTAGTGTTTTTGAAGGAGAGCTCTTACATGGAACACTAAACTCTGTAAGATTTATCTTGCAAGAACACTGAATGCCCCCCTCGGAAAACCAGAATTCTCACCTTGAGAGAACCTTCCATTGGATCCATTAGACACGCATATTGTGTGGACCACTAAAGAAGCTGCGAATAGATCAGCCACATCAGTTACGCAAAAATTGACTACTAGTAAATGAATGTTGTAGAAGCCAAGCAACTCCTCCATAGAGCTGTGTTAGGAAAAACACACAGGATTTGAAGCAAAGGAGCACACTAATTTACTAAAGGTTTTGTCACCAGCTCATACACTGATGCTGACATACTATAGCCGATTCTCCATCATATGGAAGCTTTACAGCTGAAAAAACGATCTTAAAGAAAAAGTTGAGAAAGATGGAGAAGAGATCAAGAAGTGGTATTGACAACTTCAGTCAGTTAGAAAGAAGCAAAAAAAGTTCGAAATCAGTCGACGCGAGATCGTGTTGGCATGTCCTCCTTGAATGATTATCTACTGTTGAGTTTTTGTTTGTCTACATAAATGGAAACAACATCTCTCCGTTGTTTCAGTTCTTTGTCTTCTTCAGATCAATTCTAAGGATTATGAGTTGTTAATTAAGGCAGAGGCTTGTAACTTGTAGCAATGCTAATCTTAACTCCAACGAGGATCACCTATCTTAATAAAAAAAACAAATTTTAGAGGCATGAGGTATAGGCATTATACCGTTTAAAGGCCCGTCTGATTCGCTACACACTGTTGAAGATTTCTACAATTTTTCCCTTTAGGAGTACTTGAAATTCATGTCAAACAAAAAACAAGGGCTCCCGACTCCCACATAACAAACAGGGTCTTAATGCAGTTGTCGAAACACTCAGTAGCCGAAACCTCCTACTTTGCATCTCCTTGTTTGATTACCATGTCTACTGCACCCAGTGATACTACAAAGCAAGAAACTTCATAAGGACATGGAGTAAGAATGTTCCGTTTTCTAAAGATAAATTGGACAAAAGTATTATCATATTAGAGGTCATAAAAGAATTTTTGTTAAGTCCGACGAGTGCAACCATCAGCATGCATACTGCTGCTTTACTGACACACCCCCTCCTTTTACAGTACATCGCACATCCCACATGCCCCATGTCGTAGTTTAGTAAAGGTCCGAAGAAGAACCGCCCGGTGATCAAGCTTGGGAATTTACGTCAGACTCTTTGTCATTCAAATAAATTTCCCACCACCTGGTCAACCGCAAACACGGGCTAACTACAAATTCCTGCCTTCCGGTCCCATAAGCCCTTCCCTTTTCATCTACTGTTGTGACTCTTGCCTTGGCTACTTCCTCTTGTTTTGGCGCTCATGTCCGCTCTGCTTGACTTCCTAGTATTCTTTTCATAACGCAATCTTTCGATTTCACTTAAAGAGGAAGTTCCTTTAATGCATCCAGGTCCTTCAAGCGCAATGCAAACTGTCATCTTTCGTCCGTGATCCAGACATGCCGGCTATTAGATCCCCAATGCGGCGATTAGGACCTGGAATACCAAAGGCACTTGTTAGAAATTCCCGCAACAGGATTAAGGCTGATTGTTGCAATGAGAAGAGGTGCAGTATAATTTTTGCATAACCAGAGCGAGGCATGTACTGGCCACCCCTACATCCCTCCACTTCCCCAGGGATATTCTTTCTAAAAATCTTAACCTTCGAAATTGGAAATGCACTGATGGGAGATTTTTTATTGTCAAGTTACTATACACAGACTAACCTAATCAGAAATAGCCAACAAAGCCTATACATGCATCAAGACATATCCCAGTTCCCCAACATCAAAGCAAAAATGGAGTCAAAAAATCGTTATTTCAAATAAAAAAGAAAATTGGATCAAACCATTCGATTCTGACTAAAACTTGACTAACACAATACGATAGGAAATATAACCAAGCCAGTCATATAGTAACTGCACTTGGTTGGGAATTGTTGTCAGGTTTTTGGAAATTTAAAAATGTTTACTGTACTTGACCATTTGAGATTGTCTTAAAACTAATCCATAAAGCAATTTGAAAACTCAAATTTGTTATTATTGACACCTACCAATAAGGCAAGCCTGATTGGTGATCCTCCAGCCACGATAAGTATCAAGAGCAATTTGCAAAGACTATGGAGTTCCTATCTAATCTCCTACCTTACCCTCAAATTAATCTCTAGAAACATGACAGATTAGCCTAGTCTTTGCTACTCAACAGAGACTAGACGCCACCTAATTCAACAACTCAAGGAAACTTAACGCATAAGGTGTGCCTTTTTCCAGGGGTGTTTATATTAAGAGTCTAGGCTGAAAAGTTGACACCTTTGAAAGAAACATAAGCTAAAATTACCTGAAGATAGAAGCCAATTTAATAATAGCTATCACTGCTCAACAATATACTGAAATGAGAGTAAACATGAGACTTCACAACCAAACTAAAAGCCCAAAAATCCTTTCAACCTATGGTAAGTATCGCCCAAAACTACCTTTAAGAACCTCAGTTAAGAACTTGTTCTTCCAATTCAAGCAGTTTTTCTCCTCAGCACTCTGTATTTTATCTCCTCTTTACAGAACCCTCAGTTCACTTCTACTTAACATCTTCTCCGAGATCAAACACCAAACCCGTTCTCCCTTCCCCTTTCCGCCTCAAAACTCCAAGTTTATATACCCTTCAGCAGTAAGCCCAATCTCCTCCCCCACCACACCATCCTTCACTTCAACCATCTTCCTTAAACACATCACCCTCTCTCTTCTTCTACATTAACCCCAAGTCCATATCCTTTCCTATCCCTCGACCTTTCTGAGTCTTTTCGCTGAACACTGATATGCTCGGTTTCAGAAGAGATTTCCAGAAATCAGAATCCCGAATTTCTGCCATTACCTGTTGTTATTGTTTTTTTGTTGTTACGCGTGGAGAAGAAATGGGAAACAATATGGTGTAGTGAAATGGTTTTAGGGTTTATGAATTGTGGGTTTTGGGCGAAATTAGGGTTAACAGCCCGGAGATGTGAGGATTTTGGAGATGAAACGAGAGAGCATTGTTACACAACAGAGGAAGAGGAGAAGCTTGAATTCTTTACAAGTCCCTATTTGACTGCTTCTGGAGGGAAGACAAAGGTGATGCTTCTTAATGCTTGTATAGTCAATTTGGTTTTTTACACAGAGCTATGCAATTTCCCTACTAAAAGAAAACCTAGAATAGCTCTGTGGGGTTATTATAATTAAAAGGAATTTCCTAGTTAAAAATGTCAACTATTAATACAATAAATATGATAATTTCGAGCATTACCAATAATTAAAATTCAAACATGAAAAAAATGTTAATGATTTCATCTCTTCGTCAATGTTTTGATATGTTATTTTTAGTTTTTCAGTTTTTTTTTTTTTTATTTCTACGAAGGAAAAAAGAACTACTTAAGGCATTTTTAAAGAAGAAATATTGGTTAATAGTTTTAAAGGAGAAATTTTATACTAACAAGTGAATGAGAATAGTAGAAAGCGAGCGGAGGTCATGTATCATAAATATATTTGAATGATAATACATGACATGCATCCCACCATTCATTATGTATATAGGGAAAAGACGAACGGAAGATATATAATCAGTACATGTATATCACACTAGATATATGTATCTAATCCCAAATTTTCAAATAACTTTGAAATACAAACATTGAAAGGCACGCAAGCACTAGTTAGTGTATCCTAACTTTATTTAAATCCTCTAGAATACAATACATTAAGAAACAAATTATACATAATTTAAACACCCGTGCTATGGCGAAGTGGATTAATGTAATTTTGAAAACTAAAGTAACAACATGAATTAGGCCCTTAACTATAGTTTTGTGTTGTTTATCCATCAAGGAACGTTCACTCTACCCACTCAAACTAGCTTATTACGCTCAATAACATCGTTTTGTTAATTACAATTCGTAACTACATGTTATAATAGGGAGGAGATTGGCAAGCGAGAGAGGCCAAGAGTGGAGAGATTCCGAATTATATGTTATCTGCAAATCATTGTATATAGTAGCTGATATACATATGTATTTCGATATTTGTCGATGAGATTTGGAAATAGGGGGAGAGAAACAAACGCGATCGTAAGAGGGAGGAGAGAAGTGAGCAGAGAGGGCGGAGAGTTGAGAGAGGAGAATTAATATATGTATGTAGTCATGTAATTGTATATACGTATTTGATATACTATGTATTTGTAGATCGGCGTAGAGATTTAGAGCGCTGGAGAAAAAGGCAGCGAGATTTTGAGAGAGAGGAGAATGTCCAAAGAGTGGAGAGAGACTAATTATATTTATATATATGTGATGTATATTTGTATATGTATAAAAAGAGGACAAGTGACATAACTTAAAAAAAAAATTAAAGTTGTGACCTGTAATTGAATGCAAACTATAGCGATATTAGCTAGTTAACTAGTATCTGTTTGTTTTTTTTTCGCATATTGTTCCTTGTCAAATAAGAGACCTTTGCCTAAATCAATCAACCGGACCTGGACCTATAAGGTGATGTTGGGTCCAAGGCCAATCATCATCCTGGATCCGAATAACCGAAACGCAAAAACCACATACTTCTAGCTCCGAATCTTTCCAAAATTCAACTATTCCATATGGTCGCGCCATTTTCAAAATCAAAGAATCAAAATCAAACTTTTTTCTCTCAAGGAACAATGAAAGAAGCATTTCCCAGTAATGGTGGAACTGAATGCTCTGCTCTCCTCCTTCTCTCAGCCATCTTCATCTCCTCTACCACATTAAGGATCAAAATTCGAACGTCGAACAACATTCAATTCATTTCAGTGACGGTGTTATTGATTACTGATAAGCTTCTTGTGTTTTTTCGAGGTGTATTGCAGAAGCGACTGCATACGATAATTCACACAAGGTAGCTCGGAGTAATCAATTTCGAAAAGCAAATCCAAAGTTTCCTCGATTGTACCACTATTGATTGCTCGTTCATGGAGAATCGATCACATCCTCGTCACATGAAGATGATTGCCACTTTTTGTGATCAGACAATGAAGCTTAAGGTGATGATTTCTATAGTTGCTTAGCTTCTATTTCCTTTTGTTGTTTTGTTGACTCGATCTGTTGCCTAGTTTTTTTATGCTCTGAAATAAGTACATATGGAGAATAGCTTAGTACTAATTTTTTTATGAATCTCTATTATGTCATATGAACTTGATCGACATTAACGCTCTAATGAACTACTGAAAGTACTTTTGTGAAAGTTGATCATTCTGTTTCAGTCTCTGAGAAAATGATCTGGTTAGATTTGAAATTCGCTATCTTTGTTGTTGACTTAAACATTCTCGATGATCCTTTATATCATTGCTTTCAGATGGTAGATTTTTTTATTCTGAATTGATTGCTAAGAGTTTTTAATTTCATTCTTCCGATCTACGAAGTTTGCCTTTACCCTGTTTTCTGAGTTTTAGATTTTTTAAAAGATGAATGCTTATTGTGATTCAATTTTTCTTAAGAGTATTTTCTTTCATTACTCCTGTTTCTGAGTTTAGATTTTAAAATATTAGATGCTTATTGGTGATTCATTTTCTCGTCTCTGTTACTTTCCGAATTGAACGATTAAAAAGTGGATCATTCATTTCTCTAGTCTTCGGGATTAGTTTCAATGGACTCAACGCGTAAATTTCACCTAAAAGAGGGCGGAACAGAAACAATCAAATATCCATCATTTTTTCACCATCCTAGAAAAAAGTTATAGATCTTTGCATTTCAGCATTTACATTGGAGCTTCGTCGCAGGATTGTTAGACCAGCGCTCTTCATTTCTACTGGTCCGTGCCCTCCCCTTATCTCTCTTCCATCTCCTCCATTACCTCCCACTTACAAACAACATTTTTTAGTCCGCTGTGGTTTCAGTCAGCCTCATCTTCGTCTGTTTGTTGGTGCTGTCTTATCAATCATTTCCTTTTCAATAGAATTCCACATTTTATATACAACCATTGCAAGAAGTAAACACGTATCTTCATTAAAACTTTGCATTGTGTTACAGGAAATTCGCCCATGACTTATTTATGGCAGCAAATCACTCCCCAACTGTTTTGAGCAAAATTTTCAGCTTCTTTCCATCTTCTTTTGCTGCGATAACAAGTAGACACCTCTGAAACAGGGGTGATCAAGTTATTTATTCATACTGGAAACAACAATTTTGATACTAAAGCCTCGAATGAATATATAGCAAGATGAAGTTAGCTCCCCAGATTCCGACCAGTATGCTCATTGTTAGCATAAGAAATGGAATGTTTGTTTTTTTAATCTCTTTCACCCGATCTGGTAATATCATAGAAATGCATCTTTGAGATGTTTCAACACATGTTATCACTATGTTCATCTATATTATGCTGTGTTATTGTCTTTACGCATTCTGGAGTATATGTTATAACCTTGTGTTATCTAGACATTGCTATCAAAATTGTCAAAATTTATGCAAGGAGCAAGTGAACCAAGAACACTAACCAAGCTATCTTTTTTCTTTCAATTAATTCAAGATTTTAACTTCCGTTTGTTTTTTGCTAGCATATAACAGCATTGATTCTTGCTGATAATAGGTTTCAGAGAAAAACCAGATAACCATAGCTACTTGAATGCTGGTTTAAAAGAGTGGTACGGTTGTGAAATTTCCATGGAGAAACAAATAATAAAAGATGGACACACTTCCAAAATTCCTATTTTGTCCATATACCTATTATGAAAAAAGGTGGGGAGACACTGAACCAAAAATATGAAAATCCAACAACTCAACTCATCTCCATTGCAGAGCTGCTTCATCCTTGCATGGTTTTTGACCCAGTATTCTTCAACCTTCTGCACTCATGTCAACAAAACCATCACCAGAAATGAAGCCAACTAAATGATAAGAGTGACATCTGCAACTTTATGTAAATCGCATTAATGGTAACTGAAACTAGGAACTGGGAAGAATCATTCAGCCCTTTACCACAAACAGGGAAGAGGGCACAAAGGATTCTCTGTCAAAAGTAAAAGAGTACAAAGTCATTTACCAAATCATCTTGTCATACAATAGAAAATACTGTTACATCAGAAAACTGAAAGGAGGAAAAATAAAGCATGCCTTTGAATATCTCATACTACACTAACAAAAACATTTGTGGCTCATAACGCCAACTGTATCCAAACTAACTATGCATCATGGTAATGATGCAACTTGTACAATAACACTTTTCCTGCAGCATTTCCTAGAGCCATGAATCCTCCGTGAGGACTAAAATCCAAGCAGCGAGGATAGTGCACAGCCTGATTTGGAGAGGGCCAGTTTGAAAAAACTGTAAATGATGGAATGTGAACTAGCTTTGAGCTATTTTTCATCATGCCAGAACTGATGGCTAATATTTGAGCATCATGATTAAACTTCATAAAATCCACTTTCGTGGTCAGATTCTCAATTGCCTTGATCGGTCTTCTCTTTCCCCCTAAAAACTCTTGTTTGTTATAGATATTTACGATCCCACTGTCTGAACCAGAAGCAAACAAACTTCCATTTGGCGAAGTGCAAAGAGCAGTACCATTTATGGACCCTTCGTCAACACCTTTGTGAATGCAAGTCCTTGTCCTTAAATCCCAATGGTAAATGTGGCCATCTCCACCAGAGCTCAGTAATTGTTGTCCGTCATCAGAGAATGCCGCTGAGCGGACAGTTCCATTCATTTTTAGTGTCCCAATGAGCTCCTTTGTTTTGGTGGAAACTAGCAAAATATATCCTTCATTACCAAGAAAAGCAATTGTATTTGAATCAGGAGATACCTCAAAACTTTCCAGGCTCTTTTCTTCCCTGCCGACTAGAGGACCTACTTTATCTACACTTGCTTTGACCAAATCTAAGACATGGAAGAACTTCCTTCTTCCTGATATAATAACTTGAGACCCATTGGGTAAGAAAGAAGCCTTTTTAATTGGAAAGCCTTCAAGAAAGATGCTTTGGATCTTCGTATTTCGTTTCCCGTCAATCTGTGGCCAAATCTTGATTTTTTTCCCATCCACCACAAGGAGCAACTGAGAATTCTTGTGAACTGAACATAATGGTTATCGTGCATTTGAAGGGAATCAAACTGTATTAGCATCAACTAATCTTGACTATTCACGAAGCCCCGGCAACCACCCCACAATTTCGTTGCGACTTTTGACAACAAGAATCTTCATTGAATTGAAGAATATCATCCCACCACTTGACATCCTTGAACATAGTCCATCAATATGTTTACCTCTCCTTTGTCAATATCTGCATCATCAACTGTAGTTGTTCTGCTTTGATCATCAATTTGGGCCCATTCAGTGCCTGTGATTAAGTTTTAGCATGTTTGAGCCCTTAGGTCTTCTCCACGTACGTAGCAACTGATACAACTCACTCAATCTTCGCCCTCTCTTTTCCTCAGCTTCCTCATCTGTTCACACTGCTAATTTTATCTAGCCCTTCTCTTTCTTCATCCATCTCCCCACAGGTTTTCCCGCTCTTTCTCCACTTCTATGATCCCTTCTTGCACTGCTGTGCATCTCCCTCATAAACAGACAATGCACTGTCTGCAGCCCGGTCCACAAGAACATATAAGCAGAATCATTTTCCCGCCATCATCTGCTTTCAGCGTCATCATCCTTCCCAAAACCAAAGGTTATACAAGGATCCAAACAATAAGTTCTCAAGCTTCTTCCATTCCTTTCCTGCTTATCCTTTATTTCTACGTCTGTTTCTCTTCCATTGTGTCTTTCTTTTTTCGTTCTCTTCCTATTACTTTTTTCTCACTTTCTTTCTTCCTTCCCTTCACCTTTTTTCCCGTCTTCCGCCCCCCCCCCCCACCCCCCCCCCCCCCCCCCACCCCCCCCCCCCCCCCCCCCCCCCCACCCCCCACCCCCCCCCCCCCCCCCCCCCACACCCCCGCCCCCCCCCCCCCCCCCCCACCCCCCCCCCCCCCCCCCCCCCCCCCCCCCCCACCCCCCCCCCCCCCCCCCCCCCCACCCCCCCCCCCCCCGCACCCCCACCCCCACCCCCCCTTTTAGACCTTTTCATCCCGATTGAATGAGTAATAAGCTACTCTGTGAATTAAGCTCGACATTTACCAAAATTCCTATACTGCAAATACCGGGTACTCCAATTATTAACTCAATCTGGGAACTCATTAAACCTAATAAAGGTCAATTCAAGTACTTGACAGCAGTTCATTCAACCAACAAAGAAAAATTACTTTATATAATGCATAAGATCAAAACGAGACAGGATCTATCAAATTTTATTTTTTTCTTTCCAACTTCCCCCAATTCCACACCAACTACACAAAGAAATAATTGAACTGAAGATAATAAACAAGATGATTATCACATAACCAACTTTTAATTAATGTTTACTTCAACAATCACAGAAGTGCTGCAAAAACCCATTACAGAATCGAAGAAAAGAAAGAAAGAAAAGAAAACAAAGGAAAATAGACAATTTTAGTATAAATTGTTACCTTAAACGAGGTCTTTTGCTTCTTTTTGTTCTAAACTGATGAACGAAGAGAGAGTTCTGGGAGGACTTAAATGAAACAGGGCAAAACAATGATATAGGGGACCGCCGTTTTGGCCTAAAATTTTGGCTAAGGTGAATATAAGTACAACACGTATTGCATCTTGCGTCATGATAACCAAAAAAATTAAATACCCAATTAACAAAAACACCCTTATTACGGATGGATATTTTTTTTGTACCTGAATTTAATTATTTTAGATACGGGTTAAATTAAGTGAATAATGATATTTGAACATTCAGTTGTGGTTTGATTTGAACGTATTAAAGATATATTTTTGAAGTTTTGTGATGATTACTCTTTTAAAACTTCTTATTACATTTAATTATTCTAAACACTGATGGTCTAGTTCTTAATCATTATTAGGAGTGTTCAAGCTACATAAAAAGCTTTTGAACCAAACCCACAAACCACTAGGTAATGACTATCATCTTCCTCATAAATTAGAACGCATAGCCAAGACTGGCATTATCCCCAACGTGGAAACAACGGTGTGACATATTAACCAGTGGTAAAAAAATACGAGGTGGATTCTTCCTATCTGTCCGAGCTTTTTGTTGTCCCTTTGGAAAGTAGAAACACCGATTACCAAAGAGAAAAAGCACACATATACATATTTCTGGTGGAATGCACTCTCTCTACAAATACAATGTACTCATTTTATCAATTTTAGAGCCAGATAATTAAAGCTGCAAAGAGAGCTGAGAATCAAACATAACAAGTTAAAAAAGACACAAGTAGCTACTTTTATTCCCCTTTTGAATCATGTACTCCTTTCAAGTTACCGTCGATTCACTCATACAAGACTCACACCTGTAGCTGCACAGCAGAAACACACGTTATTTACATCGGAACACACACAACTACTCGAAAAGGAAAACCGAGAGCCAAACATCTTAATCAAGACTTGGACAATGTAAAGTTTTGGCGGCTTATAGGGTTTCATGGAACCCCTGGTGACCAGCAGTGCGAGGCCATGCCTGGAAATTTTTGTCAGTCTCCCTTCCACCTTCGTTGTTTTGCAACAGTATGTGGAGTAGTACCTGTATGACACGACATGCGGGCCTTAGCCCAACCCAATTGAAAATTGACAGTAAACCGATAAATACATGTGTACTTGCCTCCAACCACCTTCTTGTCTCTTGTCTGCATAACAACCATCACAACATAATGCAACTGCAAAGGATTCCAACACTGAACCAACAATGTAAACTTTGTTGCCATCTTGAACTCCAACAACTAAAGATTATTACCTAAAACACAGTAAGACAATCAATTTGAGTGCTTTAAGAATAGAAAGAGGGCCTTGGGCCTTGAAACTACTCCACTTCAAAAGAACAACAAACTCATGGCGATATCCCCATTTTGATTTCATGCAGAAAAAGATGGTAATAAAATGCTGTCACTGCATTTGATTTGACGAAATTAAAATTTTAAATCGTAATATCAAGATCCACATGGATGATTCTTTAATTAACCCACTACCATTGAGCTCTATAATGTAAGTGAACGCTTGATGTTACCGGTTAACGGAAATTGGGAATGAACACATAATCATTTTTGAGAACTTTTAGTTTCTAGCACATATTACCATATGGACAGACAACTACAGAGTTATATGTTAAACAATGTTTGGTATCAAGAAAAGAGAGCGAATGGTAAAGGGTGGGTGGTAAACTGTTGATTTTTTCCTGAAAAGGTATTCACGACACTTCCCCGTCCATTTGTTTGGTACTCTGACAGGAAAGTAAGAGACCATTATATCCTTCTTTCCCCCTAAGTTAAAAGAAGTGTTGTGTAACCTGTATCTACCTAACCAAATAAGGGACAAATAGCCATTGTCCCAGTCCTAAACCCCACTTTGTCCATCCGAAAACAAAATGTAAAGTCAGCAACTAATAGAGAACAAAGTATGATGTGATCATTCACAACCTATGTTGCTCAGATTCTCAAAAAATGTCAACAAGTGTGGTTTGCAATTCTCCAAAAGTAATGTGAGTAATTGACAGAGGTGGCGACTTCAAAAGTAGGAGTCCCGTGCACTTAGTTTCAAAACACTTAAAACCTCGTGCACATTCACAACTTACTTTACTTGACCCTAGGATAAAAAATTAATCAAAACCAAGAACCTAATAAGAAAAATAACTTCACACAAGACACACATTCACATTCTTTGGCCATTTTCTACTACCTGCCTTAGAACACCGGGAGTTCATTGCTTATCCATATAAAGCATTCACCTAATATGATCACCTAAACAGTCCTCATTTTTTTATCAAAAAAAAAAGCTCATCTTTTTCCTCTTTTTTAGTTTCAAGTCCACAAATCAAATATTTCTAATGAAGAAAAATTCTTTGTATATCCATACGCCCAATATCTATCAACTTCTGTAAGCAAGTTTATTATAGAAAAATACTTCCAAAAAAATAGAAGCTAAAATGAACTTTGAGCCCAATGCAACATACAACAAATGAAGATCCTTTTGGAACTTCATTTCAAGAAGCTTTAGCAAATTTCATACGCACATTTTACCATCAATACATAATCAATCGCACAAATGCAGAAATTTAAAGAGGAATTAGGACTTAACAGGATGAGCTTAGGGTGGGATAATTGATAAAAAGTGTTCTTTGCTCAAATGGTTCTAGAAATAAGAAGTGGATATGTTATTACGACGTCGTTCGACTGGACTCTGTAAGTCTTCTTTTAAATTAAAAAAACATGTAATTTTTTTGGATATGTTTATTCTAATTATTTTCACAATTTTAAAATATGAACACTCACGTTTTTTTAATATCCTAATAAATGAACATATCATTTAAGAGCTCATATTTGTGTAAGTTTTAATAGTAAGAAGATGTAAACATTTGATTTTCAAGACTTACATAAGTATCACAAATAAAAATTTTTTAAGTTAAATATGGTATCTACAAATAAAAAGTTAAAGTATTATCTACAATTAAATCATATTATAACGGTGTTATGACTCGTTGATAGGAGGGATAAGAAATAACTAATCTCAAAATTTAATTTTAGAATGAATTTATACCATATTTGTTTGTGATAAAAATTGTGGAATAACTTATCTCCATTAATTCTCTGAAATTGTAGTCTATTTTTATACCACAGTAGAAATACCCTCAAATAATTATCCTGAGTCTTATTCCCACCAAATCATCTCTAATTGTAATTTTCTAAAGAACACAAGAGATTACGAATCAATTCCTTTTCAAGTGAACAATGATACGATACTCATACATTCAAACACCTAACATCTCGAACCCCATGAACACAAGAATTTCTTTTCTCAGATGTCAGACCCCACACTTATAACTATGAAATGAAGGCCAATTCAAAACCCCCACCGCACCACAAAAGAACAACAGAACAATGCACAGTGAAAGTCTCAATGTACTGATTAAAAATAACATGCTTTCTCATTTTTCCTTCTGTACATTGACCTACCTTATGCCTTTGAGTTCCTTTAATGTTCCCTTTCACCTGTTTCTACAGGGACAACTGGATCGCGGAAAAAGCCTTTACTACATTCTTGGGCAGACATCGACTGTCAAGTTCATGACAATCGTTTTTTTTCATGGACTTTTTGTACGTGGCTCACGAGAAGGCTGTTGGACTGAAAGAGAATCTAGGGTGCATTGCGGGCATTGCTCAACTTGCCTTTAGCATCCCCACTAGGTTTGTGGCATTGCTGCTTTGGCCCTTCCGCTGCCTAATTTTTGCCATTCACTTCAGCTGACTTGAAGAATGAGGAGGCCCCCAACTAGAGATGACGTGCCTGAGCTTTATTAGGCTTCGTCATTTCTACTGGCCAGTGGCGAAAGTTTCATAAAGGGGAATTCTGCCTGGTTCTTTCTTCTTACGTCCAGGACATTTTGTGATCAGGTCCAAAACGATGCTTTCAAACAATGGATCCACGTACACTCCCGACATTTGAATTGTGTTTGATAAGTCAGAACTCTCTGCATCAGGTTACTTGACATTTTCTTTTCTTTGTGGCTTTGTTCGTAGTTGAATGGATCACAATCTGTGTTTACATGTGATTCCCAAGTTAAATTTGGGTCTTCGTCAGGAATCAGGTGTACTTCCTTTTGCACAGAGTGGGCCCACAACCACAGTAACAAATCATTCTTGTTCGCTGGTCGGACAGTGTTGTTCTATTATAGACTCCGATGCTCTAGACAATAAACCTGCCATTTAATTACCCACATAAGCCCCTTTTAGATCTACTAGCGGGGTTTTGGGAGGGAGTAGTGTAAACAGACCTACCCCCCCCCCCCTTAGATCGTAGAGATAGAGAGGTCATTTCTGATAGATCCTCGACGACAAGAATGGTAACTAACAACCAAAATAGTGTGAATGGAAACCAGTACAAACACAGATTTGGCACACTTTTGCAATGTCAAAATTCCATCATCATAGGAAAAGTAAGTCCATTTTAAGTATGAACATATACTTGCAAATAGTTTTCAGAACAAGCTTAAACCAGAAGTTATTTTCATACTAAAATAAAACAGATGACCAGCGGAAAGGGCTCAAATTTGCTACTAAGAGGAGAATTTAGCACAGAAAAAACTTTCATAGCGCATTCAAAAGTGATAAAGATACCGTGCCACTGCACAACAATCTGTAATCAGAATCACCATTTATTTTTTCACACTCTTCAGCAGACAGCAAACTTATTCACGAGAAAAACTTGATAATTCCAGAGGAACCTCAGTCAGATATAAAAAAAAAACAGATCATTGAAATTAATAAAAACAAAAAACAATGGCATCCTACTCTCAAGAATCTCAGCTAAAATAAGATCAACAATGTACCCTTGCCCTGTGCTTCACATCAACTTTCGTGAGTTGGTAGCATATATATCGCCACTTCTTCGATGCTAGAGACCGAGTAAGAGAAAGTTATGACACTCGAAATCACTTTCTCCCACTAGCTAAAAAATCTTCAAATCATCATCAAGATCAAATTTTTAGTCCGTAAACCCATGAGACAACGGAACACCCAGATCAGAAATTAGAAAAAAGATCTTCAAGCAGTTTGACCAAAAGACCGCACAAACGTTGATTAATGGATCACTATTTCCAATAAACCAAAATGCGGGAACCATCTATCGACCATCCTCTAACCCCCTTCCACCTATTCATCACCCCTTTCCTTCTCAATAATCAATAATTTGGTCTTTTTTAGACAACTTATAGATTCTTAAATTCCTCAGCGAAGCTGGTAATTTGAGTCCAAAGTGGAAAGGGTTCAAGGGCAGGCCCATTATCCACCGAATTTTTGAAGCGCTTTAATTGGTCCACAGGGCGGTTAACACATGGCATTTATCGGTTATCAAAAAAAAATCACATTGTCCCCTAAATTACTAACAAATCTACAGCCCTCAGCCAAACTAGAAATTCCAGCAAACACTGAATCACCTAACGGGAGTTAACAAATTTCAACAACAACTAAAAAAAACTTAATCCCAACTAACTGGTCCCCTCCACACCCAAGAAGATTTCAACTTAGACACGCAGTCTTTTTTTTCCCACTAAGTGAATTCCTCTAAACATCATACAGATCCAATTTTTTTAATGCTTAGCAAAACCACAAAGAAAAGGACCTACAAACCAGAATCAGAAAAATCTTCAACAAACAATTGCAACGCGATAAGATCTCACCTTCGATAATATACTCAACTGGCTTCATTTAACCTGCATCTCAATATGAATCTTCTAAACCTATTCCACACTAGTCATCCCCTTTTCACACCATTTCAATACTCAATATTTTGTCTTAAATCTCATACAATCCTCATATCACTTACAAATCAATACCAACTAGAAAAAACTCCAACACTAAATACAACCTACCGTAAGCTCAACAATAAAAACTTAAACCTCATCTCAACTGAATGTGGGTCTCAACCAATAATATAAGACGATTCGGTCTAACTTTATCAAAATTACCAACATTAAAAACAAGGGCTTAAACACAAGGGGTTTGGCCTTATCGGTTGAGCACATCACATGGGTCATGGGAAACACCTAGTGTGGTTTACCTCCATGTCTAGTTTGCGAGCTATTACAGACAATACTCAATAGTTTGTCTTAAATATCATACTAATCCATTAGGTCCCTTACAAATCTAAACAAATCTAAGTCAAACGATAAGACACTCCAACAAACACTAAATACACTTAAGCATGTTTAACAATAACAAACAACAAACCTTTAATTTCAACTTTAAAATCAAATAATAACAAGGCTTTAATACACAAGGGGGTTAGCCTGGGGCTTGCCTACGTGCAATTTTTACTATCATGTGTGACTTACGAGCTATTGGCACAAGAATGGGGTGGTTTGTGGGTTTTCCCTTTGTCTCACACATCCTTTCCCCCCCCCCCCCCTTTTGTTTCCTTTTCAAACTCAATAAGTTGTCCTCAACACCATACTAATGCCCATGTCACTTACAAATCTGTAGCAAACTAAGAAAGACTGTGTCCAACAAAACACTAAATACAACACCTAAGACAATGTTCAACACAACACTAAACCTCATTTTTAACTAATTAGTCTCACTAAACCTACAAGAGTTCACGTTAATCAATGTAACCAAATAACCAACAAGAGTCCACCCAAGTTGGTTAGCCTTCCGGGTTGAGCTCGTCACATGATGCTCGAACTAGTACTGTTTTACTCTCTAAGGTAAGCGGTTTTCGAGCTATTGCACAGGAACGTGGTTTGCGAAAAGACACCAAATTGACGCATAGTGAATGTAAAAATGAAATCAGGACAACCTGTGGACAACAATCGCAGTACAGGCAATAAATCATCTGCCTGCAGTCTCTACAGAGCCATGTTTTCCAAGAGTTGGAAACTCTGGCGTCCCATTGAAATTATCACTCAACAATCTCAATCAAAAAAACTAAAATAAATTAAGAAAAGTCAAAAAAATAAATCAAGAACCTAAAAATGTATAAACTATAAATATAATTTATATATTCTAATTAATTCCCTTGATTTTTTTAGAGAATTTGGTACAATGGCTATTGAAATTTGCCTTCAAAAATTTCGGGAACGAGACAAGACAACAGCAGCACTGAAATTAAGCAAAAGTTCAATATTGGGGTTTTAATAACCGCGGAATTCGTAATTTTAGTAGGGGACTCATTGTAATTTGTAGTTCTTGTTGGGTCCATTTTAATGTTAAAAATTTAACCAAATAATTTTGTTTATTAAATTGAATAATTTAGCTTGAGAGAAGGATATAAGTTTAAAATGTACCATGCGTTTATCCCCTGAAAGATTATAAATATGTTTAAACGCATTAACTCGTTAATCGATCCCAAACAATTATTAGTAAATAATATAATACTCATATTGAATTTTAAAATACCATCTTTCAGTATTTTCGCTTCATTTTTAAAATTTAAAAATAAAACCAAAAATATATATCTAATCACCAGTAATAGACGTAAAATATTTGTTATTCCTATTATCAGATGAAAGATATATTAATGTTTATTAACAATACAATCATTGCCCAGATAAAATAGTTATTAAAAATACTTATAGTTTCAACCTAGAAATACCAAAGGGATATTACATTTATAAATACATTTTATTATTTTTGTACTTTAGAAGAACAATCTTCCAAAACTTTTGACTAAAATAGAAATACTAGTATCTTATTAACAAACTTCATCCGTAACATATAATATAATTATTCAATACATAGTATTTGGTTATTGTGACATCAATCTGCTAACATTGAAGATCTATAGTAATAAATTAATAGTATACAAAAGAGCTTCAAATCCTCCAGAAATTTTTCTAGTGAGGGCAGTGTGGTGTGACATGTTCAGATTGTTTAAAATGGGACATTTTTTGGCAATAGCCTCTGTGGTTTTCCCACTTGCCGCCTACTAAATTTAGATTCTCCATAATAATTCCTTCACATGGAAAGTTGGTGCTGCAATCAAATTTTATGGCCACCTTTGGTTGCACTTGGCCCTTGATATTCTCATACACACATTTTTCACTTGAACTGCTGAAAACTTGAACAAACACAGAGATTAAATAATCGTGAGAGAGACTCGAGTTAGAAATTTTTATCACTTCCAGGAATTCTACTAAAAAAAAAAAAAAAAAAAAAAAAAAAAAAATTTACTCAAATATTCTCTTTTAAGGTTATAATCTACTATATTTTGATTTCGTTTTGGAAGTGCTTCATCTATATATTTTGAGAATATGTAATATCTATTCGTTTTGTCTAATCAAATTTTCTGTTAGTCATAATTGGTTTGGAATCAATATTTCAGATATTCTTAATTTGGATTAGTGTTTTAATGTACATGGTTTCTCAAATCTTACATACAATATAGATTACCTCTAATAACTTATAAAAATTTTAGATTATGAGCTAAATCTTTTCCTATGATATTGGAGTTTACTTTAACCGAATTTTTAGACCATAGTCCAAGAGATCCAAGTTAGAATAAAATAAAAGATAATGAATATCATTTACTAAAATCTATTCAAAAATTTACCGTGAAAGACTCTCAAAGTTTTATAATGTAAGGGAGTTTAAGAAGTAATAAAATAAGAAATTGTTCGTTAATAAAAAAATACCTGTGATACAGGTTCAACTCGATCACAATAGGTTTGGTCTATATTCTGGGATTCTCAACTCTTTCATTTCCACATTCAGAAATTATTGTGTTGCTAGCTTGTCCAGATCCTCCCTAACATTATTCAACTCACAATTAATATTAATTTAGTATGCTTAATTACATGTTAATTAAATTTATAATTATTAATTCAATCAAGAACGTCCGTTTGCAGCCCCTTTTTATTAAAAGTTTTGGTTTAATCATGACCCAAAACTGGATAATCAAACTTCTAAACAAAGTAAGACATTTTCACTTAGTACTAGTAAAAAATCTAAAGTCTTTTGAACATTTTTTTTCTATATAAATAGAAGCTAGTAAAATGCATACTTTATTCCAAATATAATTTTTCGAAGATGCAATCGAATTTAATTATATTTAATATTAATATCCAATTTTAATTTAAAAAATGTGTGTGTGGGGTGGGTGGGGGTGGGGGGTACCTGCCAATTCTTGATCCTAACTCCATTTTCGGCACCGAGAATTTTGGCTCCATTTAAGATAACATGAGACACATAGCTTCTGAAATTTCCAGATCCTAATCTTTCACACTAAATCCAATGGAAAACATAAAATAAAGGGCAATTTCAAGAAAGATTATAGGTACGAAACCATATTCATCAATACTTATTGCATGTTTTATTAGATTATCAAACACTCCTTAATTAGTTAATTATATGAAATGGAATAGTATTTTAATAAGGTTTTTTAATTAACTTTTCGATCCTCAATTATTAGTTCTTCCTAATTTTAAGTTTATGATACTTCAATTATTTGAAATGTACACTTGAACTATCCCTTTTCTGTGATAATCAATTCGCAAATTTATTGGTCATTTCGTCTTTTGATTAACTATAATGTGTCTATGTTAAAAGCATGTAATTATTACGTTTAAACTTAGGATAATATACTCTACTTAAAAAAAAAACTCAAATATATATAACATATCTAAGCACAACATTTTAATTATTTGAAGTTCAATGTGCTAAGTCCATTAATCATAAAGACAAAGCCAAACTTTTCCAATAAATAATTAAAGGATTTTCCAGTACTTTTATATTATACTACCTTTTAAGACATAGAAATATTTAACAAAGTATATTTTTGTAAAATAGAGTACCCCCTTCATTACCATGACCTTGACCACAATAATTTTGGGCCTGCACATTTTGGATATCCAGAAACCATTGACATACATCATCACCTATCAAAAAAAAACTTAATAAACTAGTTATAAATTAAAAATTACTACTCCTTTTTTTTCTAATTAACAATTGGATAAATTAAAATTAAATAAATAAACCTGTTCCCAATAATATTATCAGATGTTGATATATTGGATTATTGTGATACATGGACTCCATCAAGTATTTTGGGCTCTTTGCCTGAAGCATTGGAATCATCAAGTTGAAGCTACAACATTAGTGGCATGACTTCAAAATTCGATATGAAATTTGTTTGTGCATTTTTACTCTTTAGATTATCCCTTTCAAATTTTTTGTGCAATTCCAGTAAGGTTTAGGGCTGACAAATTAAACATAATAGTTTTTAATATTTAAAACATAGAAAGTTAAATAACATTCATCCCATTGTAAAATCAACTATCCGTCAAATGTCAGGCATCAAATGATAGAGTTTCAGTCAGTGTATAGATTTGACAGAATCTAATAGCTTTGCTTAGAAAACTATTTGGCCAAATCGGAAATATACTGCGAAGAAAAGTAGTTTTGAGCGTGTGTACAAATCGGGATTCTACTTAAAGAGGTATTTATATACGTACTTCCTCCGGCTATTATTGTTTGTCATATTTTTATCAAACATAAGAACTTTAACACTAATATTTTAAAATACTTTTAAATATATTGATAGGCCAAAAATTGCAATTTATTTTTGAATATATCTATTTTTGTTCAAATATTGAATTAATGTAACATAATTATTTTAAAATTACTCCAAATGGACTTTTAAAAGGACACGACAAATTAAAATAGACGGAATAAGTATATATGTAATTCTCTTGTGGATACAATAACACATGTTTTACACCTTATTAAGACTTCATTTCCCCTTTCGACGTTGGAGAATCACATTATATATAGTGGTAAACAAGCTAATCATTTTTATTTGTATTATATTAGAGATGCGTTGAAATACACAATGTATTAATACTTGAGTAGTTGATTTTCGCGAAAGGATTTGAACCTATATCCTGATTTTGATTAAATGGTTTGTTAACAATTCCAATTTTGGGCAGGATCTATGATCCCACACTGATTTAATAGAGTAATATATTTTAAAAATATATAGGTACTCATGTGACATCATAAATGATGATATCATTATAATAGTAACTAGTCCCAACTAGACACTTTATATCTTTAAAATACCATTAAATAGCTGCAATACAAAGGGTAATAGTCCTGCCCAAAGTTTGAGATTGTTATAACAATTTCGATTAAAGTTGAGACCACATATATTTTGGACTTTTTTTTGATCAAATCAAATGATTTAACGTAAACGTACCGTGTGTGCATCCCATGCATGGGCTGCATGAAGAAAAAAGGGTAACAATGATCAGTACAGCAAGGATCTCGAAAATAGTTACATTAACTAGATATTGCTTCAATCTCAAAAATGATGCATTTGTGACACCTCCTTCATCCATTTGTGACACCGATCCCTCCTTCACATATACATTATCTTAGAACAAGTTTATTAAAGAATCCTAGCAACATAGCATAAAAACTTATAAGCAAGGTTGATAATTTACCAGTGATTATTTATTTTGTCAAGAACGTGGCCACCATACTTTTCCTTGCCATTATATTCTCCTCCCCCACAACTAAATTTGAACACTATCAAACATCCAAAGCTTCTATCTTGTAGTCTGAAATCACTAGATGCTTCAGGATCCAAAAATCTGCATATATTTCAAAAAAAATAAGAAGGAAAATTAAAGAAACATGATAGAACTAAGATTAATGTAGTAATGAAAGCCACTAACTTATCATTTATGAAGTTTATTCCTATTGTTTTTCGTTACTTTTATATTTTATTATTTTTTTAATATCTATGTTCTTTCTTGCATATTTTCATCATATAACATTTCTTCAATTTAAACAAATAAATTCTTGAAGCCATGGTCTGAAAACAACTTCTCGACGAATCGTCTAATCCCACAAAGTTTTTGTAGGATAATCTTTGCTTACACAACACGGTTTTTTACAATCCATTTATTAGACTTTACGAGATATTTTGTAGTTGTTATTTTTTTTACTATCGATTAGCTTTTTTATCTTATCAATCCCCTATGATTAGTGGGTGGGGTTACATACCCCCTCTCGGTTGAATTTGTTTGTATATTTTTTCTTTTTAGTTTGTTTTAAAATAAGATTTCTTTCCTTCTTTTTTTCTTTTGACAGTTCTTTAGTTTGAACTATCCACTTGACATATTAATTAAGACTACTTGCGATGTACGTGTGTTTCAATAATCTTTACTCACAAAAAAGAAAAAATTAGCTCAACTTCTTTCACTAGCTAATTCATTTGCTAAGGCTTTGCTCATACTAATATAACTTTTGATAATTCCTCGCTAATTCGCTTAAATTAACGACTAATCGGTTGTTTAGGCTATCTTTTGATACTTTCTTAAATTTTGTACCATGGTCATAAAGAAAAAAAAAAACCAACATAAAAATAAAAAAAAATAATTGATAACAGAGTAAAATAATCAAATAGCTAACCTTTACTGGAAATAGAAGATCTGCATGGACCTGAAAATGTGATTTGCTTGAGAAGATAATTCCTGTTTTTAGTGAAACCACACAATTGAACAGGTGTTATAGCTATACATGCTTTCTTTCCATGCTTGCTCAAGCCTAAAGATCATTAAACCTATAAGATAACCACTACCAAATGTTAGTGTAAATTCTTACAAGACCCTCTCATTTATGTTCGATAGGATACAAGCATTTTCATTATTCATATGGTATATTGAAGATATTTTTAGAAAAATTATACTATTAGGACTATAATCAGTGTGAGGTTGTTCATATGGTTGGTCTCACTTCGAATAAAAGTTGAGAATTGTTCCGTTTTGTCGAGTATCCTATAAATAAAATTAAATAAGGTTAAGATTAATACAAACTTACCTCTTTATTCTAGAGGCCCACTTATTAGATTACTCTAAATTTTGTTATTTTGGTTGAAAATCTACAATATAAGAATTGAATAGTTTATATAGCAAAATGCTATCAATTTATTTTCGAGCCTAAACATCAATAATGTGTCTTATTCTTGTATATGCAAATACCATGACGTTTATTAAAAGTACAAAGAATACATTTCCATGGAAAATGACTTTCTCCTTCCTAGAAACTCCTTTTTCACCTTTAATTACTAAAACGAGAAATTAATTTCTACTTCAGAAAATATAACTTTCATCCTTCCAAATAATTCTAATATTCCTCTAATCTCTATCATTTTCATCCCCACAAATCTATTGCAATGTTTAAATAGCTTACAATATATCATATGTTTTTCCATCACCTAGCTCCAAGCCTATAGTACATTATCATTTTTATCCCATTATTATCAACCGGCTCAATATTAGTGTTGCTGTTCATATTTTTGCTCAAATAAGAAAGATAAGATAAAATCATGAGCAACTTCTGTTCAAGAATATTATCATAACTTTTTGATAATTATCATCAATAACATTGCTCTACAAGTTGAAAATTGATGAAACAAAAAATAATAATGATAAGGAGAATCTATTACCTTTGAGATATAACCATGATATATGTTTTATATGGTATTGTTTTGTAAACTTTCTATTGAAAAAGATTTTTTATTTTTTATGATAAGAGGTAAGCGAATGGGAAGGGTTTGTCTATTTATAGAGTTTAGGGGGTTTAGTTGGTCATATGGTTAATTATATGGGTATTATTTCCTCGTGATGGAGATATTTAGACGAAAGGTTTTCTTGGACAGTTTTGTCTGACTTGTTCTTCTCGCCGTCTCAATTTTTTGGTCGTATTTCTTTTATATGATGTTAAAAATAGTGTTTTTGAATAATTAAAAAAAAGATTAATTTTACAAGTCTTTGTTCAATATTATTTTATTTATATATTTGGTATTTTTTTAAAAATTAATTACTATCAAAGTTTAAATGGAAAAATAATTATTTTTTTTTAAATTTATAAAATAAAAACTAATTTAAGACGGAAATTAGATGATATCGATGAACTAACACTATAGTCTATAAATTAAAGAAGTGTAAAGAGTCTAAAATACTCTAAGTATTATAAATGGTACAAAATTCCCTCTGATCCACGTATTGACTCAAAATACCCTTCTCACCCCCCTATTTGCTCAAAATAACCTTTCTTCCCATCCACTTTTGGGTTCAAAATTGAGCATTATCTAAAAAACGGTTTTAATTCAACATTTAAATATTTTAAAATCTATGGCGTCTCAATATTTGTTATAATTTTAACTTATTGAATAAGTTTATAAATAATGGTCTACCCACCTAATTGGACTATTAACAACTATGTTCAATCTTAATTATTCATTCGCTCAAATTATATGTGATGGTACTTTAATAGATAACTTTTTTAAAAAAATACTATTTAAAGTTTTTAATATTTAAAACAATCAGGAATATTTAATACAATTATATTTAAAAAAAGCATGGACTTAGTTTCGATGACTACTTCTTTACCATTAACGTATTTCGAATTAAGCTTTAAAAATACTTATTGAAAGGTCCTCCAAAATATGCGGCTCAACTCTAAATTCGATAGGTGCTTCGATTTGGCCTCGAACAATTTCGTCTTGTTTGAGTAGTGTTTGGACAATTTTTTGATAGCATAATTGGTTTTTAATTGGTGGGATTTAATGATTGAATGATTGGTAGTTTGGTTGATTATAATTGATATGACCTCCCCTTCCCTCTCCTCCCTCTTTGCCATGTCCCTGTCTTTTTCCCCCTCTTCCCCTCGTTTCCCTTTCCCTCGTTCTCTACGATGGTTCCCTTTTAACCCAACAGGTGGATGACCATGGTATTTTGGAGCCATAGGTGGATGAACGGCCATTTTGGCCCACTCTGTAAGGGAGCATTAGTTTTGTACTATTTTCAAATATTTACGACTATTTTAAGTCTTTTCTTTCCGATAACGAATTTTCGTATTATCACAGTTATTAATATTACCGCATAGGAACCTGCAAATTATGGTTTCTTCAGGCGCTTTAACCATTGTTTATCATTAATGATTTTGACATCAAATAATTAATTTGCCTTTTTAAGAAGCTTTAATGTGATAATATTACACGTAATACAATTGGAATCCAAAAGCAATCCCCCATCAAACTCAAATATTAAATGGCAATCAAATTTATATAGGAGTATATAATACGAGTACAGAATTTAATTCAATTTTTTAAAAAGTAATTTTTTCAACTAATACCTTAATTTTATATATAAAAAAATACACTTAAAGCGGACTAAATAGTTAATTGTGCTCAAAAATAGTTTCTTAAATAAGCCTGCAATCTAAATTTTTTTCTCATTAATTTTTGTTTTTTCAAATTAACTGATTTTAAAAGATTGATCAAACATTTTAGTAAAAAAAAAAAAATTCCCATTTAGTCTGAGGTGAATTTTAAGAAAATAACAGTACACAATTTTGATTTTAAGCTCTGGGGACGAAAAATAATTGGTAAAATGCCCATAGTTTTCTTTTCGAATAGATCTTTTCAGGGGCGGCTCTAAGCTTTGGCCTTTAAGGCCTTTGCCTTAAGCCTCAAAATTTGGGGGTCCCAATTTTTTTGTTAAGATTAATTATGTGTTAAATTTTTTATAAAAAAAATTATTATATATGATAAAAAAAATATTTTTTTAAATAAAATAATTATTTTATTCACTTTAACTTTTTTGTAACTTTGTAACATAAGAATTAATATTGGAAAAGTGTTTGGGAAAAGGTGAATTACAAATTCTTTTTTTATTTCTTTTTAAATTTTAGATTCAAGCATTACTAAAGTATAAGCTGTTAAATTGAGGTATAACCAAGTTCATCAACTTGTTGGGTCCAAATTCTATGGTGTTCTTACTCTTATTTGTTATTTAATATTTAATTTACTTATTACTTATAGCGCTATGTTTAACATACGTAATAATAAGTGTCTACTTAAAAGATTTTTTTCAATGTTTGACTTGATAAATTTTACCTAAACATAATAACTGAAAAATAATATTAGTTACTAATAATTTCCATCTAAATAGTGGTACAAAATAAACTGTAGGGGAGGGAAATAAATACGTCTTAAAGTAGATTAATATATTAGGCCGCGCATTGAAATTCACTTTAGGACCCATTAACGTTGACCGCCCCTGGATTTTTTATATTAGCGCGATCTAAATTGTCGGACTTCAAATATTGAATACTGAACCAACTGAAAACCCAAAAGAAAGTCGGCATAAGTTGAATTTATTTATGTTTATACTACAAGACTTCCCTTGAAGTAGGTTTAGTTTCATTTGTTTGTTTGTGTTTTTTTGGCACTGGTCTTTTACACATTTATTTTATCTTTTAAATAGGAATTACCTTTATAGTGCAGTTACGTGTTTTGTTACCTTTATACAGTTACGTTAAGTTACATTTTTAATTTATTAATCTCCTCTACATGGAAAAATAATCTCAATTTAATTTCTCCTTATAATGTGTTACGGTTTATTAGCAAAAAAAAAAAATGTGATGAAATCTAACCGATTGGCTCTCGGGTGACATAAAAGCGTGCGTTTTTCTTTAGTAGACTGGAATTATTTTTTTAAGTAGTAGAAATTAAATGTGAAATTTTTTAAAAATAGTAAAGATATAGATATAATAAGAAGGCTTTATAGACTACATTTCGAAAATCGTGTTTCATAATTATAGTTTTTTTTGTTTGTCATGAGGCTTGAGTTTGTATATTTCGTATGTAAATATACAAAATAGGTAAAGTATGAGTTAATTATTTGAGGGTCACTCTCAACTATCAATATTTTTGCACATAAAGTCACTTAACTTTGATTTTCACCCTCAAAATCACTCAAATCATAGATCTTGCAAAGATCTCACAGTTAGTTACTTTTGGTTGAAAATCAACGTTAAGTGACTTTCTATGGAAAAAGTGATAGTTGAGTGAACATTAAAGAATCTTAATTATAGCATTTAGAAATTTTTCAGATTTCATTTGTTATTTTTGCTTTCATATACAAATCGATTAATATGAATTTTTTTGATAAATCCGTAAACAAGTAGCTAAAGTAAGATAAATTTTTAATTATAAATCACGAATCGAATTTATACGTGTCACGGACCAAATTTTTCAAGTCGTGATGGCACCTTGTTCCCGCCACCCGATAGGTAATCAACCCAACATATACCCAACTAAACCAACAAATGGTAAAAAGATACACTTAGCAATAATCTCCGACATGAGTCCTTAAAGGTACGAATATGCGGAAGCTAAATATATCCCACCCACCCCAAGAAATTGGTGTCTTCATAAGTACCCAAAGAAAAATCTTCTAAAATTCGTGCCAGTCTGAAACTAAATGACAAATCTAACATAAGGGATAGCCTGTTTGAATACAATAACAGAATAAATAAAGATAGAGGGAGGTGGTGTGGCCACGACCGCCAAGCAGCTCCACAACTCCAATCTCGGACTCAAATTGCCCCGAGTTGTGCTTCCACTCGGAATTGAATCTGCACCACAAGAGTGCACAAGCGAGTATAAGTAACGAAACCACGTGTGGCCCATAATGTCTCATAATTTTGGAACCCCGAACAACGAAGAAGTAGTCGACGGGAGTTTTTTATACAAAAAGAATAATTCCATAAATGATATAGTATATATGTATATATATATATATATATATATCTATATATATATAGAAATATATAATATATATATATATATATATTATATATTATATATATGATATTAACTCACTATTTAAGGTTTCATTCATCAATAAAGGAATCAACCATCAATTATTTTCCAAACACAAACAAACACATAATCATCAAATCAATGATGTGATGAAATGTAAATGCAATATAAAACCATGAATGATTGTCCTCAGAATACCCATACATACACTCAAGCCACCGTATATACCTGAACTCCTCGGAAAAACAATCGCGAGTTCATGACCCATGGGGGACCGCGAGGTCCTATCCGGCCCGGACGATCTCCCGTGTTATCGGACTATCCTCAACGCACTCGCATAATATCAAACATGTTTCGCACGGACGGTCTCACGTGCCCAATGACTATGCTTAACCCTCTACCCTCCCCAGCACGACGATCTCCACGTGCCCAACTTATACTCATCCTCATGTCTATGCATTGCACAATATTGTTTCAATAAGGGGTATGATGATGCATCTCAACAATCAATATGCACATAATACATACCACCTCAATTATCACACTATACGGGTTGAATTAAATAAACACAATCACACATGATTCAAGTCATAATATATCAAGCTATGCCCATAATCTTGTGCCTTCTCAATTTCAATCCACATTCTATAATCGTAATTTTTTGTTTTAATACTCGTTAGATACTCGTACCAATGCCCGACACACCATTGATCGAACCACCCTCTTCCCCCTGACCCCTTTGTCTATTTTCATTTTAAATCTTTAATTGGAAACGTCCTTCAACAAGTCTACAAAGTCTTAACATACCTCAGATGCCGAACTTGTGCACGAATCTTTTAAGATTTTTCCTTTCCTTTCGCAAGTTTTCTCGGAACGTTCCCAATCTCCCAATTTTTTGCCAATATTTCGTAAGTAACAATTTTTTGTAGACATTTCAAATTATTATATGTCTATCATAGACGCTAAAACTCACCATCAATTTCAAACCAAACTCCAACTCTGATATATATTGTGTATGCCAATTTTCATACTTGCTAAATTTCAAGCCAAGAACTTAACTCTAACTCTTCAAATGGACCTAAAATTTATGTTCCGATCATATAAAATAACATCTAATAATTAATTACCTATCTCTATATCAAACTTAAATCTTTATTTTGAATAATAAATAAAAAAAACATCTTACAAATGTCAACAGTGAAGTGCACTGTTACACGCTGACCTTTGTTTCTTTTTTTTTTTTTTCTTCAATGTGTTATGCACTATATCTAATTTCTAATAGAAATCATACCAAATGCCAATCTTGCTTATTGCCTAATGATTGGCTTATAAGTTGTCCCCCATGTGTTCATAATATTACTTCATAAGAAATAATTTTTAAACCTCGACAGATGTACTTTGAAACCTCACCTTATATATAACAACGATAAAAATCACGATACCCTTATCAACTTTGCAATTCTATTCGACATGAAAATTGTTAAAAAATTCTTGATAAGTTCTTTTTCCTTACCTGACGAACGGTTCTTCCTCATTACTCCCACGGTATTGACTATATGGAGGGAGCATTTATCACTTTCTGCTTCCCTCAAATTATACTATATTTAATTTTTAACTTCCTCTAACTTATTTTAATACCTGCTGTGATATTAAAGGTAGTGCATAAGTTATAAATGGACTTAGCCCCTAACTATTAACTTAATTATTTATTTAATAAAAGTTTCATCATCACTTGATACTCATAGTGTATCGAATAGTTTTAAATACCGCCTTTAAATTTTCCAAAAAGGAGTCTAGACTAGTCCTAGTTCTCAAAACACCTAGCGGGTCGTTTCCATACCTACCACTTACACAAACGTTCGTCCACGAACGGGAAAAGAAAAGGCTAACCTGAACGCTAAAAAGATGATGATATTTACTCCTCATTTCTGACTCGTCTCCCATGTAGCATCTCCCTGGCCTGCGTCACTCGACCTTACTGAAGCAATCTCCTTGCCTCAGCTTCCTAATTTGCCTATCCAAATGGTGATCGGCCTCTTCCCTCAAAGTCAAATCCTTATCATTACCTGAATCCCATGTGAACATGATCACCACCCTGATGATACTTCTTAAGCTTGAAATATGAAAATACGGATGTGACCCTGACAACCCAGGTGCAAGCCAACTGATTCATTCCACCTCACCAATACCGCTCCACAATCTCGAAAGGACCAATGTACCTTGGACTCAACTTCCCTTCTTTCCAAATCTTATCACACCCGTCATGGGTGAAACCTTAAGTAGAACTCTCTCTCACCATAAACCTCTAAATCACGAACCTTCCTATTCTGCGTAACTCTTTTGCCTGCTTTGGCCATGAGAAGTCTATCTTGATCAACTTGACTTGTCCAAAGACTCCCTCAACAAATCCTGTACCCATGGTCTAACCGCAAATGCATCAAACCAGCCAATTTGGAGTATCGACATCTCTACCTATACAAGCCTCAATGGTGGCCTCCCAATGCTCGCTGGATAACTATTATTGTAAGCAAACTCCGCCTAAGGCAAGAACCCTCCCACTGACCACCAAAGTCAATCACACTCCCGCACATGTCCTCAAGACCTGAATGTCCGCTCATACTGACCATCAGTCTGCGGTGAAAGGCTGTACTAAGATCACCCGAGTGCCCCACTTTCTTTTCTGTCATAGAACCGCCAGAGCATTAGATGTATTGGGTGCCAGCCACTATCTGAACATAGATATAGGAAAACCCCATGCAATCTAACTGATCTCCCAATATAACTCTTGGCTAACTTTCTGAGTTATAGGTAGTCTGACTGGTACAAGTGTGCAGACCATTGTCGTCGATCCAACGATACCCATATAGATCAAACTTACCCAAGGTACGTGGCAGGGAGGGTGGAGGTGGTGGAATTCGGGTATAAGTGAGTGGGAATGGGGGCGACTGGGGTGGTTGGCGGGGAGGTGGTTGGCGATTATGGTGTGGGGGGGATTGGTTCTGACCTACCCAAGTCATAGTCAATGCGCTCCCACTTCCACTTAGGTATGGTGCAATCCTCTGAGTCATACCTCCGGGCTTTTGGTGTTCTACTTTCACTCGCTGACAATTCCAAAAACATCGAATACAAAATCACTATGTCCCTCTCATAACGACACCCTATAGTGTTTGCTCAAAAGTCACGATACATCTTAGTAGCCCCGTGATGAATAGAGTACCCTCGAACTATGAGCCTCCTCCAGATCATCAATCTAGTCAAATCAACCGGTACGAGGAACACATATATGACCCTGTAATCTTCAAACTCCCTCCTATCAAAATTGCACGCCTTGGCTCTCCTTTAAAACCTTGTCCCTACTTTACTTAATTCACCTCATCAAACTGGTGAGCCCGAATCTGCTCCAACAAGGATGACCTAGCCTCCATATAAGCCAACACCGTACCAATTCTGAATATCAAGTCTCACAAAGCATTGGCCAGGGATTGGACTCCCTAAGCTAAAGGACGCTCGCCAACTTGTAACATGGCTAACTACCCAACTTACCTCCTTCCGACGCAAGGCATCTGCTACAACATTGCTTTGGCCTGGGTGATAAGAATAGTCATATCGTAGTCTTTGAGCCAACTCCAACCATCTCCCTCTGCCTCAAATTTAAGGTCCCTCTGTTGAATATAATACTGTAGACTACGATGATCCGTGAACACCTCACAATGAACACCATAAAATAATGCCCCTCCAAATCTTTAATGCAACACAACAGCCGCTAACTCTAAATCATGACTAAGGTAGTTCTGTCATGAACCTTTAACACTGCCTCGAAGCATAAGCTCTCACCCGCTTCCCTGATGCATCAACACACAACCAAACCAATCCGAGAAGCTCACAATATACACAAAACCCTCTCCCTCCACGTAGGGTCAAAATCGGAGCAGTATCCAATAAAGTCCTTGAGCTTTTTGGAAACTAGCCTCACAGTCGTCAGACCACTGCAAAGTCACCTCCGTCTGTGTCAATTAGTTTTATTAGATGCAATGGATGAGAAAACCCTCAACAAAAAACCGTCGCTTAATAACCGTGCAGGACCAAGAAAAACCCCCTTCCGATTCGAAACTGAAGTATGTCTGACCAATCTCTAACCGGGGGGCCTCAATCTTCTTAGGATCCACCATGATACCTCCTTGGACACACATGTTCCAATAATCTACTGAACTAAGCCAAACCACACTTTTGAAAACTTTGCATAAAAGCTGGTCGGTTCTCCTTTAGAATCCCAGAACAATCCTCAAAGTGATGCTCATGTTTCCTCCTTAAGTGCGTGAGTAATCATCTATCATCTATGAAGACATACAAAGGAAACTAAATACGGTCCCTGAGCACTTCATTCATCAAGTCCATAAAGCTGTGTTGCATTAGTCAGTCCGAAGACATCACACAAAAACTCGTATGACCATAACGTGTTTCGAAAAGCCGTCTTAGGGATATTAGCCGCGCCCTAACACCTTCAGCTGATTCTAGCCATATCTCAAGTCAATTTTTGGAGAAAACTGAAGCACCCCTCAACTGATCAAATAAATCACAATACGAGGTATCGATACTTATTTCTAACTTGTTCACTGCCGATAGTCCAATACACCTACGCATAGATCTCTTTTTCTTCCTTCACAAATAACACTGGAGCACCCCAAGGAGATACACTTGTCTAATAAACCTTGTGCTCAACAAATCCTGTCACACTGCTTCTTCACTCGTTCAATTCACAGCCGATGTGCCATAACGATAAGGAGACATGATAGGCCGAGTGCCTGGCTCCACTCAATCCAAAATCAATATCACGATCTGGTGGAAGACCTGACACAATCCGTCGAAAATCCTTCTGGATTTCACGCACTACTGGAATAGACTCAAGAATTAGGAGTCGCAATACTAGTAATCTCGAATGTGGGCAGGTACGTCCAAACATCCTCTTGTACCAATGACGAGCCTTAAGTATATATCACACCCTTATAAAGGATGCTAAAAGTACCTCTCCATTCTACTATAGGAATTCCAGGCATGCTAGAGGTTATGGTCGTGGCATGACAATTTAAATTGCGTGGTAGAAGATAACCAATCTCCATACCAAGAATCACATCAAATCTATCATATCTAAGACCTTTAAAATCTGCATGATGTCCTACCCCATCACAGGTAACAGTACATAAAACGAACACTTGATCTCAACTACAGAATCCCCGACAGGAGTATAACACATATCTACAATCAAGAGACTCCACAATATATCCAGACTAGAGCAAAATATGTGGACACATAGAATAAGTAGGCCTGCATCAAATAATACACAAAATCTGGTCGATGACAAAACCGGAATATACCTGTGATAACAGCATCTGAGCCTTCAGCCTCTGGCCCTCCTAGAAGCCCAAAATAACAGTGAAGAACGACCCTCCATCATATGTGACGCTCCCACGACCACGCACCGTCGACCAGAAGGAGAACCCACCTCTACCTGAATTATAACCACCTCTAACCATTCTGTGCACCACCCCATCTGGAGGTTGTGCAGCCCTGTCAGTCGAGCTGAAACCCTGATGTAAGCCACCACGTCTGGTCCTATGGCAAGTCTCTCACAAAGTGTCCCAGATCACCACACCAAATCACCCTACGATACGCAGGCTGATGAGAGAACCTGAATGACCAGATGCCCTCCACGAACTACAGATCTAGAAGATGAACCCTCAGAAGTATGTACTGCCAGAGCTCGAAGAGTTTTATGCCCAGCGTAACCAGCCTCATGACCGCTGGAAAGGCAGCAATAATGGGGTTCTTGCACCCACGGACTGAGGGTGATAACCTCTGCCCAAGTAACCCCGACCCTAGTCTGAGCACCACCATAATCACCTGAATAACGAGTCTCTTGTCCCTCCCTCGCTCTCAAATCCCCTCAATTCCGAACCATCTCCAACTCCTTAGCAGCATCTACCACTTTTCTTTCTGGAATGGAACATCAGAAAGCAAACAACTTGAAACCTCCTATACGAATTGGAATATCAGCCCCTAACAACCTCTTCACTCTCTCAAGCCTCTGTGGAAGGATCATCGAGCATTCCTAGCCAAGGCATGAAATTTACACACCCTCATACCTCTGCCACTGACATATCCATTTTGCTGCAAACTCTCAAAACTCGGCCCTCTTGCCTCCCTCTCACTGCGTGTACAAAATTTGGCTAGAAATCCTTAGTAAACTCAGTCCATGATAGTGGATGAATCCAGCGGCCTACTACTAATATAATCCCTCTAACCACGCTTTAGCAAACCCGTCATCTGAACCGTTGTTATAGTCAACTCCATGCGACTCACTAATCCAAGATTAATGCAACCTCTCAGACAACGAACTATAAACTCATATGCGCATCTCAGCCTAACTCAACACCAGTATAAGTAGAGGATTCCTATTCCTGACCTCTCAAACATCTTTGTCTCATCATAGTCATAGACGGCCTGTTCACCAAATTGATGTCATATCTGAAACTCCAGACTATCCAAACTCGGGAGCTGACATCGCAGCTGGCTGATCCTGGTAGTCTGAGAATCTGATCAACTCATCGGATCTGGAGTTTTTTTTGAACCTCCAACACCCGGTCCTGTGAGCATCAGAAGTGACAGGCACAGCTCCTGCCTTTAGCCATCCCCTCTAGGATTCCTAACTAACGAGCCAGGGTATCTTGAAGCATTGGGGGGACAATAGGACTGGTTGGAGCCTGAGCGGGCCCATCCCCCTCGACACGATCTTGCAACATCCCCATGAATAACGCTCTGCATCAGGAGGTCCGCGTCCATATCACGACCCTAGTGCCTACTGGTATCTTTGAACATCCACAGTGGCTGCAACACGGCCCCTACCCCCCACCCGACTCGAGCTCGTCTCTACCTCTAACCCCCTCGGACAGTGTTCCAGAAGCAGGCGCAGGAATAAGGATCCTAACCACCACTTTCCGTGTACTAGTCCTCGCCATCTAGAGCAGATGAGATATCAAGATTAGAATTTCTACAAGTCAATTTTCACGATAATGAATAAAAGAACACAATATTTCCTAATGTCCTATAAGCCTCTCGAAGATGGTAATGGGGCCTTCATACCGTCCGCAAGACTCTACTAGACCTTGCTCTTGTTATTCTTGAGACAGAATGAACCTAGCGCTTTGAATACCAATTTGTACGACCCAAATTGGCAAGTCGTGATGGCAACTTATGTTCCCCACCAATAAGGGACGCCAACCCAACATATTAACCCACTAAACCACAATGCGTAAAAGACTAACACTAGCAAGAATCTCCACATTGAGTTCTTATAATACGAAATGCTGAGCTAATATATCACCCCAAGAATTGGGGTGTCTTAGTAACAAGAGCTTCTAAAATTTCGAGGAGAGAGAAGACGTTTTTGCAAGTCTGAAACTAAATGACAAATCTAACATAAGGGAATTCCTGTTTGAATACTATACATAATAAATAAAAGATGAGGGATGTTGGGCCCGGAAACAGCCAAGCACGCACCACACTCCAAGCTCGGACTCAAATTGCTCCACGAGTTGTGCTTCCAGCTCGGAATTGACTCGTCAACCACAAGAGTGCAACAAGCCGTATTATAAGTACGAAACCACGTGTCCCAGTTGTCTCATTGACCGACAACGAAGAAGTAGTGACGGAGTTTTATTATCACAAAAAGAATAAATTCCTAAATTATATAATATATAATATATATATATATTAAACTCACTATTTATGTTCATCAATAAAGGAAATCAAACATCAAAGTAATTTCCAAACACCAAACAACCACATAATCATCAAAATAAATGATGTTATGAAATGAAATCAATATAACAACCAGTAATAGAATCTGTCTCAGAATACCCAGTACAACCTCACCGTAGATCATTATACTCCTCGTAATACATCAGAGTTCTGACCCATGGGGGGACTCGCGAGGTCCATATACCGACACGGACGATCACTCCACGTTTCTGTGCGGACGATCTCAACGCACTATCATAATATCAAACATGTTCGCACGGACGGTCCTTCTCACCGTGCCCAAATTACTATCTTAACCCTCACGCCTCCCCGCACGGCTATCTCCACACGTGCCCAACTTAATACCTCAGTCGTCATGTCATGCTGTGCACAATATTTTTCAATAGAGGGGATGTGCTGCATCCAATCATCAATATGAACATAATACATAACCACCTCAGATTATCAACAACTATACGGGTGAATTAAATAAAACCCATCACACATTCAGGCATTCAAAGTCCAATAATAGATCAGCTAATGCCCATATGCTTTGGCATTCTCAATTTCAATCCACATCTATATAGTAAATTTTTTTTCGTTTTATAACATCGGTACTCGTACCAATAGCCCGACACCACCCATTGATACGAGACCCCCATCTTTTTCCCCCCTGACCCCTTTGTCTATTTTCATTTTAAATCTTTAATTGGAAAAACTTCCTTCAACAAGTCTCAAAGTCTTAACATACCTCAGATGCCGAACTTGTGCCACGAATCCTTTTAAGATTTTCCTTTCCGTTTCCGCAAAGGTTTTCGTACGGTCCCATCTACCAATTTTGCAATATTCGTAAGTACCACTTGTTTGTAGACATTTTCAAATTATTATATTCTATCATAGATGCCTAAAACTTACTATATTTTCCACCAAACTCCAGTTGATATAGATTGGTATGCCAAATTTTTCATACTTGCTAATTCAAGCAAAACTTAACTCTAAAACTCTAACCTCTTCAAATGGACTAAAATTTAATGTCAGATCATATAAAATAACACCTAATAAATGAATTACCTATCTCAATAGATCAAACTTAAATCTTTATTTTATAAATAAATACAAAAAATCTTAAATGTTAACAGTGAAGTGCACTGTTAACACGACCTTTGTTTTCTTTTTTTTCTTCAATTGTTATGCACTAGTTCTAATTCTAATAGAAACATACCAAATGCTCAATCATTGCATTATTGCCTAAGATTGGCTTTACGTTTTCCCCCCCCCATTGTTCATAAATATTACCCTCCATAAGAAATCATTTTAAACCCTCGACGATGTAACTTGAACCTCACATTATAATATACAACGATAACAAATCAATAATACCTTATTCAACTTTGCAATCTATTCTCGACAAAAATGTTTAAAAAAATAATCTTGAATAAGTTCTTTTTCCTTACCTGAACGACGTTCTTCTCATACGCCTAGTATTTGACTATCGGAGGAGCAGTTATCCTATTCTGCTTCCCCTCAAAGTAAATATATTATTTTAACTCTCTAACTTATTTAACCTTGGCTGATATTAAAGGTAGTTGGCAAAGTTTTGACTTAGCCCACTAAACTATTCACTTATTATTATTTAAGAAAAGTTTCATAAATTGGATTCTCATAGTTATCGAATATTTTAAAATACCCCTTTAAGTTTTCCAAAAGGAGTCGACCTAGTCTAGTTCTCAAACGACCTAGCGGGTCGTTACATACAAATCTGAAATTAAACAATAGGACATATTTCTACAAATCTGACTTTATAACATTAGGAAACGAAAGGAAAATTTGTGCGAAATTATAACCATTAACAAAAAAAAATAGAAAACTAAGTTATTACATAATTGCTCTAGATATTTTGTCATTTTGCGTAATTTTCCTAAAAGGCACTAATTAACTAATATTAATATATGATAATTACTTATATTTTAGCTAGAAAAACTTAGTATTTCAAATAACGACTTTTGCATATTATTTTTACAACTTCTCATAATTAATATATGTATAATTACTAGAGAATTTTATGTACATTATACTACATATATATGTAGAGAAAATATAGAATACAAAAAACCGTATATCGTTAGATCTGAGTATTATTTTTTTAGCACTATGGGGATAATAAAATAGAACTATAATTTAATCAACTACACCATGTCCCATACAACGTCTAATATATGGTGCATATGATCAAAATCTACTATACAAATTTTACGAGAATCTTATAAATCTTTCATAGATAACAAGACATTGATCAACAACCAGATCGAAATAAGAAAAAAATAGAGAGTGCAAAGCATTAAAATTAGACACAGAATCTCCAACAAACCAATATGAAAAACGTCGCAATCATAAAATTCCTTCCATCAGCTATCATCCCAAAGAAATTTCAAGCAAATTTTAGAAAACTTATTTCTCCAACTTAATCACCACGCCATCACCATCACCATCGCGAGCGCCTTTCAGAATATATACAAAGAGTACTAGCGTATAAATATCTATAATGGGGTTATCATCAATCATTAGCAATACAACTCGACAAAAAAAAAAGACAAGATTAGAGAGAAGACAGATAACATTTCATATCTACAAGTTCAATTATATAATCAAATGGTGAGTCACATCTCTATGTATAGTGTTTGAGATATCACTTCTTCAAAAATCACCAAAATTATCGATACATAGCTATACATCTTAAGGTTTCTTAACATCACCTTGAAAGTTTATCAACTTTAACTATCCAAAAAAACTTTATACAACGAATCCAATTACACCAAATTGTTGGAAATAATTCTAAAATGATCATGAACACATAAAATGACAATTACTATTTATCACATATATTATATTCTTGATGTTAAATAAATATAGCTAGCAATTTATATATTATTACCCAGATATACACAAGCAAGATAAACGATTAAAAAACTTCAAAATTGATGCATTATATTGCAAGTCAACGATATAAATATGAAAAACACTAAAACCTATATTTTTGATGTGTCCTCTCTATCTTTATGACATTGGACACTACCCGCAAATCATAGCCACTAGAATAATTAGTATTTAAGAAAAAACAACATTAATAGTTAAGAATGGTAATTACTACACTAATGTGATAATGAAGACTTCCTTATGTCCAACATAATTTCATTTGAACTTATAATTACATGTTGTGACCGTAGTTATTTCATTTGTACTATTAGATAAAAGAAATTATGGGAACAAGCAAAGATTGGAATAACAATATAACATCTTTTATGTGACATTTTCATTTAGTTAATAAAGGCAATTAGCCTTCTCCTAGCAATCTTAACTTAAATAACATATGTCCACATCAAAGTCGAGTACAATTTATAGTTTGATAAAATGAAAGTAATTTTAGTTCAAACTTATAGTTGATCATAATTTTTTAATATATGTAAATTAATGAAAATAACATTCAATAGCGTAATAAAAGAAGAGATTGTGTGAATCAATAATGTCATTCCGAGGTTTTCATTGTTATTAATAAACTATGTGCAATGAGTCCAGCAACGTAATTGTAGGCCAAAAAGATCTTTGATGAATGGAACAAAACGTTATACATTTAAGACCAAGCTCATATAAACAATCGTCACCTGTGTCCATTTTGGACAATAATTACCCTTTATTAGTTCGTTCTTCATTTTACGTACTGAAATTTTAATGTTTTAATCACATATTCTTTAGGAAAATAAATATTTTTATCTAATTTTAACTAATACAGTAGTTTTATGAGATAAATAATTAATTATCCAAAAGCAATATAAAAGTGTCCAATTTCCTTATGCCTACGAGGCAAACCCTTTATATAGTTGTGGGACATTTCCTCATCAGGTAGTTTTTCGAGGCAAGTTAACTCAAGTCTAAGACTATTTTCTTATCATAATGGCGATGTTGGTCTGTTAGAATTTTATAGTTTACTTCATATTGTTTCTATTATATTGTCCACGCTTCATCGATGTGCAAGTACTAAACGTACATGAAAGAAAGTGTTTGAAAGATATTAGTTTTCTTTATATATCTTGATCAATTCTTATCTGTCGAACTATCTAATTTAATTTGAATTTAAATAAAATTCTTTCTTAAACACTATCTTTATTCATTTTGTTAAAACTTCACATCCCCTCGAATATGAAGTTAGACTTTTGACTACAACAAAAATTACTCCAATAAGTTTGATCCAACTCGTACAATTTGCTGAAAAAAATTTAAGCCCATTGGGGGTTTGGGAATGCTAGTGTAGCTTTGAAGCCCAAGTTTTGTACATCTGTAATTATTGATGCAACTTTATATATATATGATATTAATTAATGTAGCTTAATATGTATAGTAAATCTATATATCCTTATGAAATTATCAGCAGCAATGTAATAAACTTAACTTATAGATAACTTGCTGTGTTGCTCAGGATAATGGGATATACTGAAAATCAAAAGAAACTTCTCTATGTTTTACTACACTGAAATCTCCTAAGTTACCTCATTTGAAGAATAAAGTTCATTTTAACTCACAGAAATTAACGTAACATATAAATTAAAGATAAGTTAATTATATTTGTTTTATATATCAAATTCGTAACTTAAATATAGACAAATTCATCCTTCAAATATGTTATGAGATTTTTAAATAATTCGATATGAGCTCAAGACGTATTTGAAATTTTGGACCACGCATCTACGGGCTTTCTTTGGTCATAAGATTTCCCAAATAAGTTTTGGAAAAAATTTGGCATAATGTTCGTCCTACATTTGCCATTATTTGGTAATATTTTTTGAAATATCCCCCAAATTCCTAATACTATTTTTTCTAGTATTTGGCCGCCAATCTCATTATTTGAATCTTTTGAAATAAATTAAATTTTACCCCCAAACTTTATCTTTTACGAAAAATAATCCTCTATAGTAGTTGCTTGCGTGTATTACATATTCTTTTTATGAGGAACACCAAAATAAGTGATGAAATATTTCTGACTATTAAGTAATGATTTTTGATTTTTGATGAAAATGAATGAAATTGGCTCAAGGTAACAAGGTATGCACTTTTGTATACTTCACGATGTATGTAACAATGTTGGTGCATTCATCCCAAATAGCATATTGCTCTACAGTATTGTGGACCTATTTGTTAGTTTTGACTAGTTCTAAACTTATTTGGTTATAACATCAATATTTTTAAAAAGGTGAAAAATATTTTCTAAATCCTATGGCCAAACACATAGTGTAATTTGACTCAAATTTTCACTCAAATATATTTGGGCCAAAAAATATTTAGAATCTATGGCTAGTTAAATTGTGTGTGTTTAGATTGTTTGGAGTATAAATTAGACTCTTCTTCCTGCTAATTTCAAAATTCTTAATTAGCCTCCATATGTGTCATCAAAGTTCGAAGAGCTGGAAGAAGCTAGAAGAAAGACTGTTAATGGTTCAACAATGTCAAATCTGAGGAATCCTTCAACAAATCCGATGACAATATCATCACTCATTCGTTTCTTCCATCTTCAACAATCTCCTTCAATCTCTCAAAGTTCCACTTGTGCGCCTCTGCACCCAATGGCCAGCCTCAATTACGCAAACGGGTCCTTCCCAAATCCCCAAATTCCTAGTATATTTTCATCATAATTCTCTTATTAGAGGTTTCGTTGAATCCAACGCTTCTAATGATACCCCTTTTCCTATTCAAGAAAGTGCCGTCAAGAGAAATACCGAAACGAATAGTTTCACTGCGTGTGTGATGTTGAAGTCGTGCGTCTATTTTGGGGCGTGTGGAGTGAGGGCAACAAGTGCATAAGCATGTGGTTCAATCTGGTTGGCTCGCAGTCCCTTTGGATTCAGGACTGTTGTAGAATTATATGCGGAAGTGATGGAGGCAAATGAGTTGGCGGAGAAGGTGTTTGATGAAATTCCTGACAGAAATGTGGTGTTGAGAGTGCCTAATGATTAGTGGGTATCAACGACTTGGGGATGGGAATGAGTCTTTTAGTTTGTTAGGGAAAGGCCGAAGACAGGTACGTTTACCTGGAAGGTTACAATGTGAGTGTGATTTCGCGTGTGGTTGCTATGTCTGGGCGTTAGATTGGGGAGGTGGGCTTGCACTCGTATATCAACAAGCAATGCGATTTCGAGATGCGATCTTGAGCTTGTATGCCCGCTGGTTAATATGCTATGCAAAGTGTGGATACATCGGAAAAGGCAATGAAGTGTTCGAAGCAATGCCTTTAAGATGCAAGGCTTGGGAGCTCAATGATATTGGTTGGCCCCAGTAAATGGCGCGCGGAAATGCACTGAGTGACTTTCAAGGATGAACAACAGCTAAGGTAATGCAATTTTATGAACAATGCCTGAAAGATGCAATTTTTCTTGCCTAAATGTTATGCAAAGTATCATCTTGATTTCTTGATGACACAGAACTTTTAAGGCAGCGCATTGGCTTATGATCTTATGGGCTGGCTGTGAATGTTGTGCTAAATCAGATGATTTAGATTGTAGTTGTGTCATTTTAATGAAACGATCATTGAGTGTAGGTTAAAGCTTTGATGTATGGACTAAGCAACTTATCTGCTATCTAGTTTTGAATTTGGCTTCAGGAGAACCTAACCTATTGTGACACTAGTGGGGTTCTATATGGCTGTGACTCATAGTGCTCGTCTGAAGCGGAAAAGGTGCATGGGCCAGACATGATGAGCTCTGGGATTGAGCCATCTTTAGAGCCACTATGGCTGCATGGTAGATTTGTGAGCCGTTCAAACTTAATTGATGCAAGTCTTATTGTTTGTCGAATCCCTGCACTTAGCCCCGTGTGCCAGGCAATATGCGTACCAATACTTGTGCGCGTGCAAAAAGAACAAAATCTTGACAAGGTTGATGAAAGTATAGGTCAGCATCTAAGTTGAAGATAGACCGTGGCGAATGCAGAGAACTATATTCCTACTCTCAAGGTAGCATCAGTATCAGACTGGAGGAAAAATGCCGCGTACGTAGAAACAGATGAAAAGACAAAGGATTAAGGCCTATGCCAGTGATTGCAGAGTGTCCATTGGAAGTGCACGGTTTTGTGCACGAGTTTGTGATGGGGTGATTGTCACACCTAAGCAGAGGAGATCAAAGATCCTAAGGATATATCTCAAAGGGGTATACTCTGCAGGACAGAACCTTGGATGATCCTATTCGGCCACAAAGTGAGTGACGAAAGAGAATGAAATTGCACTTCTGTGAGCCACAGTGAAAGGGTAGCTATTTGCCTTTGGACTTTGAAGAACAAAAGCACCTGCAGTGATTAGATAGTGAAAGAACCTCAGGTCTGTTGAGATTGCATGACAGTGACAAAAATAATTAGTAGAATATACAACAGAGAGAAATTGTTAGGGAACGAGTAAGTTCACAGATTTGTAAACGGCGACTTGTTCTTGCCAGAGATTTGGTAAATATATTCCAGTGACATAAATTGCAAAGACTCCTACTTTGGAATTGATCTTGTTCCTTTGCTTTTGAGAGGGGAAGGAGGGGTGAGACTTGTGATAAGATAGTAAAGCAAAGAGCTATGTTGTCAGACTCTTCAAATTGTCGAGGGTGCGGAGTTGGATCGCAACCACAAGTAGGATTTGGAGATCATCAGATACGATTGCTTTTTGACGGTCCAAACAACGAAGCCGAGAGAGCTTAAATGACCTCGTAGAGCTAAATTCATAGATGAAGAGGGCCAATTGGGATGAATAAGATGCTATAGTCCAGATAGCTTGTACTATAGAGAAAAAAATAATTTCCCTGAGGAGAACTAATTAGCCTCATTATTGCGACGCACATTTCTCTCGACAATACAAAAGCTTTTATCCCACTCGTGAAATGGGTTCTAACCAATGATAGGTTCATTGTTTGAAATATATTCCTATATGATTTTCTGTAAATGCCATTTGTATATCTCTTTTTGGAACTGGTATAATAGTCATGGTCAGCAATCCAGATTCATACCGAGGTAAAGTCGGGGCCGTGCCATCAACATGAGCATTCAGGCAGGCACCGGGAAGCGTGTAAAACACCAACCCAAAGGAATCACATCCCTGACCGTAAGGGAGATGTGCTTGGTTGGAAGGCGGGGGTTTCGCTCAGAAAAGTCCCACTTCTGATGTTTTTTAAGTTTTAAAAATTTCTCTATCCATGTTCTAGTTCCAAAGAACTAATAGTGTTACTAAATGATCAACTGCGGAACCAAGTCTCTGTAATGAAGTGGAGAAAAAAAGGATTGTTTATGTCATTTCCTGCAAATCAAGAATTATTTACTGGGCTCAGTAAGATGTGTGTCATGTGCTTAGTAGTTTTAAAACACAAAGGAAAAAAGGTAAGCTCAATCTTTAGCAACAGCCATTTAAGTTATCAAAGTGTAAACGGTTGTGTGACCCCACCGGAATGAGAGGAATGAGGGGTTTGGGTGGCTCTCTCAGTTTTAGTCCATAATGTAGATCCATCATTCTTGAGCCGAGGGTCTATAGGATTGCCACTCCTACTTAATAAAGATAGCGGATTGTATAGCAAATCTATATTGTCATAGGCGTATTTTTTAGGCACATTGTTGGAATTCTGACCCCAAATTTGCCTAAGGAAACCGAGATAATTTAGGGTAAAAAACCACAACATACACTTTTGTAGATTCTAACTTCTCTTCATTGAACTGTGAGTCTCAAACAGATTACAAAACCTAAGTAACTAAGGAATTGATTAAACTCTATATTCGTCGCTATCCAAAAAAAACCAGGTTTAAGTCTTCCTACTGTCCCGTCAAGTCATAGTTCTCAAACTTTTAGACGAATCCTACACACACTTGATTGTAATCAAAAAATCATTAATTAATTCTTACCAACTTTCCTCACAAATGGCAAACACTCCCATGTAAATCTCAAAATATCTCAAAACTCTTGATGTGGTGAATCCTCTCTCTATGTAAGTGGGCAAGTTTCTCCAACGAACTATCCCCCTATTGATCAATTTGGACTGAATCCAAAACCTATTTAAGTAAAAATCCTACATCGGACTTGTTCTCGCTTCCTTTACTTTACAAAATAATTCGTTTCTGAGTATGAACTCAATGATGCTGGCTAGTGATCAACGAAGTGGTTGGTGAGAATCAAGAGGTCTAATGTTTCAATTCTAGTAGAAAACAAAAGGCGAATCCTTGTGCGCTTCTTTCATTTGTGAAGTCTTGGTGAACAAGTGATCATACTTGTTCTGAGTGAGAGTAACTATGTATCTTGTATAATTAGTCGAGGCGTATCCAAAATAATCTCGATTCTCCATCATTATAAAAACAAAACATGCCCATTTTCTCAATCAACAAAGTAATATAGACAACGTAATGGCCAACAGATGTTAAAAGGTGGAAATTCTACCTGTTCAAATTAAAATTGCACAAAATCTGAATAGGTAGGATGTTTGTGGTTCGTAAATAAAATATACAAAAGATAGGGGAAAAAGGGACGGGTGCTAAGCAATTTTGATAAACCATCTTTCATCAAATTAAAATTGAGGAAAATTCGTATACCACAGTATTGTCTTGGTCAAGTTAAACACGTTAATTTTCATGATGACATGTCCCCCACTCCGTTTGAGACTTTGAATAATAATAAAGTTGATCTACATTTAACCTAGAAATCACAAGTTCGAACGTGAAAGTAATTATGATGCTTGTAGTACGATACAGCCTATATCAAAACCTTAATTGTGAACCTAAATCTAGTGAATACAAATACTTTAGCACATTGTAGAGATCGAAAAATTATTACTATGGAAAAGAGGATATCAACTTCAAAGTCTACTTGTCATAAAACATGGTCACCATGGAGACACAAAACTATTAATAAAATAAACAAAAAAAACAACAATTTAAATATTAAAACAACCTTTTCATATATAGTAAAACTGTTATCACTTGTACAAAAACAAATTAAAAACAATTAATGGAGAATGTATATCCACATTCTTTCTTCCATCCACATTGACATCACATATTGGATTGGAAAATTTATACAAAGACAATACAACAAAAGTAAAAGTAAGTTCTTTGATTTTCTTAAACTAAATGTCTATATATTAGTATTAAATATATTAGTCCTTTTTTTTAGTGATTGAGGGTAAGTTGATATTACGTGTGACGTGGGCATTTGAAAGCCCTTTAATATAGCAACATTAATCCTTCAATTATGATAAATTCTAGTGTAGTCGATAAATTAGACTAAACACATCTTAGATTGTGCATTTTTATTTTGTGAGTACAAACTTCCCACGCCTTATATTAAGTTGTTATCGATCTACTTCATATTTGATAGGACTCTAAAAATACATTTTGTTATTAATTAACGGAATATATGATAGGAACGTATATTATAAAGAGTAATCTACATTTATCAATACCTTAGGGATTAAAATGCTATTATCTACTATTATATTGGAGTTAATTATCTTAGACGTGTGAATTTGTTTGATGAAATTGACAAAAGGACCATTAGTTAGTGTTAACCAATGAATGGACTCCACATGAGATTTGTTTTATTGTTTATGATTTTGACTGATCAGGTGACACGCGTTGGTTCCATGTCAATACTCGTATTCGAGGCTTATAAAAATTAAGTTATACGTTATATGACGCATTTTACTTGGTTGATACTTCATTTTTGTTAATTTTTAAATTTAAATTGGAAATCGTCTGAGTAAAAATAAAGAAATTATAATAAGAGCACTGTATATGATAACAAATAAAAAATTCATAGTTATATGCTATAACAAAAGTTTGCATATGCGTGCCATAGCAAACAGAGAAAAACTGTATTAATTTTGCATACATAACCGTTGAAGCAAAATTGGGAAACGAAGTGTACAAAACCGAAGAGAAAGACCACTTGAGCAGGAGAACTGTTATAAAAACGAAGTGTACAAAAGAAATTGATTATTATAGTGTTTATGAGAATGATATATTACAATTTGAAGTTTATATAAAATGAGAAGAAAGACCAAAAGAGACTTGCAAGGAATGTACAATTGAATCGAATGTATTAAAACGAGAAAGAGAGAAATTAGATACAATTGAAAAATTGTATTAAAACGAGAAAGAGAGAAAAGACAAAAGGAAACTAAGCAGAGGAGTTTATGTTTATTGTAGTAATTATAGTGCATAGGACGAAAATATATTATACTAGGGCATTCTATATATAATTTTCACGCTTTGTCAAACAGAACTGCAATTATACATTCGATTTTGTTGTATAAGTGAGAAAGGCGGAGGGGGCGAGCGAGATAAGGGAGAGTGACGAAACAAAAATATATGTATTTATACAATTTTCTCTGCGTTATATACAATTAGAAACAATTTTATACACTGTGTTGTATAAAAAGTGAGAGCAAGCGAGAGCTGGAGGAGGTGGAGGAGCAGATATTTGGTGAGAGAGATTCTGGCAATTTTTTACAAAACGTTGATATTAAAACACAATTAAATAAACCCTAACTACTCCATTTATGTTAGTATAATTTGATATTATATACTTATTCCAAATAATTATACTGATCACCACCAATCCATCTACCTACTTGACTATTTTTGTGGGCTCCTTCCATGCAAAAATATGTCTGGAAGACAACTACTTGAGCAAAAAGAAGAAAGTGCTTTTTACAATTTAAATGATGGAAAAAGCAAACACTGATTCTTGTTCTTTTTAGTTTTATAATATTGGAGAAAAAAAAATTATTTTTTATAATTCAAACGTCTCATTAGAAGGTTAAGTCTATGGAAGAAAAAATTAGGATTAGTCCTCTTTTTCTTTTGCTTTCCTAGGATTTATCAGGATAAAAATCTCGTACAACTTTACTATTTTTTTGGAGAAAAAATGTATAATTTCAAAAAGTTACTATTTTTCAAAATATATGTCTGGGAGTGGACCATAAAACGTTAGATAATAGCATTGTTAAGGACATTGAATTTCGAAAATAGAGACTCTTACTTAAATATGGATGAGTTTAATTATACATAAGCATTTGATAACTTGTAGTTCAAGGAGGTGAAAACTAAATAAAGAGGAAAATGTGCATGAATATAAAATTCGTGTATATATAGTAGTGATTTATCATGGGAGAGATGTGCATGAATATATTAATGAATGAAATATTAAAAAATATGGCCTTAAGATACACCCTCTTTTATGAATATATTAAAAAAATATTTTTTTAAAAAATATATTGGTACGATACTTTGACCAAAACACACTCTTAAAATCTTATGCAAACCAACGCACCTTCCTATTTTCTGGGATGGTCATAATCAATTACTATCCTAGTCGTGAAGGGTGGCATCATTAATTTATCTTTCCACATCAATCTTTATTTACAATGAACTGTAATAACCACACCCAAATCATCACATTTTTCAAGTTTTCATAATTAATTTCACCTATTCAATCTTAATAGTGTCATATTCCACTTTATCACTCTATTGTATTTTAAACAACACGAGAGAAAAGGAACGATTCCCATCATTTTTTTCCTTGATGGATACGAACGACATCATATTCTTAAAATCACAGTGAATGATACTTAACATATGAACAATCTTCTTATTGAAACACCCACGACCATGTTTTGTTACACGGCTCACATAAAGAAAAACACCATAGTCATTCATGTATATATCTTTACTCTTTTCCTCTTTTCCCTTAAATTTTTGTTTGTACTGTAACCCACCACAATCTCCTCACATCCTCTCCCTTCACACTATTACCCCTCAACCCAAATATATATACACTAAAAAACCAAAAATTAAAGTAGAATAAATCCTGCTATGTTGACTTATCAAACACCTCATACCCTAGCAAACATTACTACCACCACCCACCAATAACAACACCAACACTACACAGAAAATCATCAAGAAGACGATGAACAAATCAGAGATATACATGCTTTAAACCCCACCAGACCTCCATCAAATATTGGGCAGTCGATCGAACTTCGGAAACAAATAGCCATAGATCATCATCCCATTCCGAAGTCGCATCTAGTGAGAATTTCTCTACTATGAGCCGGGAATTCCAGCCCCCGTTCTCGCGGATCGTCAGTTACAACAATCCCGCTAGTGAGAAACGAAGGACGTGAAGGATCATGATATATATAAAAACAGTAAATAGTAATAATTGGGGAGCATCGGCGAGAAGAAAAATGATGCGCCGATAGAGGAAACAAATCCGTGCATTGTGACGGACTAATCTATGTTAGTAATCTTAGATCCGATTATTGTTAATCCTTCAAGAAGGATTAAGTAATAATAATAATAATGATTTTGAGAAAGAAGATTGGAGAAGTAGTAGTTGTTCAAAGAGGTGAAAAAGAAGAAAATTGACGAAGATAAGTCATGGCAAATGCTAAAATTTCGAAAAGATAATAATAGTTTAAACTGAAGATGCTGTTATAAGGATTGCAAGTGAAGAAGTACAAAGTACTTTCTTGGATGAAGAAGAATAACTGATTACGTTTCATATTTTATTTTTTTTTGTATTTATTAGTATTATTTTTTGAGAAAAAGTGTTACCCCTTTTCTTTGATGCGCAATTTGATCAGAGACGGAGGTAAACTAAAAATTTAGTAGGTTTAAGGGTTTGAATATTATAAATTGATATTGATTAAAAACTTTGATTATATTCAATCGGCATTGGTAGCTATATCTCCAGAATCTAATTTTTCTTTTCTATATGATGGGATGTGGTTATAGCAAGCACAATGTTGTATGAAAAATATTTTCTTAAATAATAGATTTTTAATAAAAGAAATAAGTTTGTTCTTTATTTTATTTTTATATTCGTGCCACAAAGGAATAAGGTGTTGTTATAGATGGCGAAGACAAAAATAACAGTGTAAAACTTATTTTCTTGTGTTGACTAATAATTCATTTTTCTTAATTTTTTTAGCTTGCTTTCCTTGATGAATAATATTTTTAAAAAGATAGCACAAAAACATCCCGTGTCATGTGAAATTCTTTTTATTTTAAATTTCTCAAAAATTAATTAAATTATCTTTTCTTAAACGTAGATTTGTTTTTGTCATGGAGAAGTTTATGTGACTAATTTTAAAATTAAACTTACCACAATTAACTTAGTTTTACACCTTATGCTTCGTATGAGCTTGATGTGATTATGAATCGATTGAAGATAATCTGACATTACAATTTATATTATCGAATTTTAAAATTAATTTTATATATTAAGAGAAAAAGAATAAAAAAATAATATGAATGGATAATGATGTGCCTAATATAGTTAAATATTAGTGCGGTTTACATGATTGCTAAAAAATTCAGGAAGAACTCATTTTTTATTCAAGTTAGGATTTATTGATTGTGCATGCACATGATTATTGGTCCAGCATACTATGATTAGATATTTAATAGTCCAACAATATAATTTATTCTCATCAGGCAAACCCACGTTCTTCCCTTGTAGGTGGAAATTCTTAAATGAACTTAAAAAAAACACATATATATATATGTTAAATTCCACTAAATCGAATAGTCATCAGAAATAAAGATTAAATATTGAATGAAAATCAAATAAAAATTTTATAAAAAGTTGAGATATAAATACTTTATGTAAATTTAACGTATACTGTCATACAGGTTGAAAAATTACTTTGTATGTCTGGTTGATTAATTTAATTGATCGGTAATGATAATAATAATCATACTAATGGGGAGTTGAGGACTCATCTTCAATAAATACTTCATTTACAAAACATTGTTCATTTATTTGAGGAATTCTTGCTGAACTTGTGCCCAATCTTATCTAATGCATACCTACCTAGGATTTAAAGAAAAGGTTACCTATTGATCAGGTGTCTATTATTTTCAAAAGTACTAATTAATTCCTAAAGTACAACTAAAATAATTAACTATAGAAAAATATATTTTGTTAACTTTATATTATATATTTTTTTACGAATTTGTTCAGATAAACCCCTTGCGCCTTAGCCTGTTCCAGATATATGAATCTAGAATATTCGTTAGTAAGGCCCGTTCCCACGGAGTTGTAAGTATATGTTAATCCAAACACATAAGATATTTTGTTTTGTTTAGGAAGCATGCATGAAACCTCACGTTTCATAAAGTAGTAAATTCTCAATCCGTCTCTATTTTTGTTTATCAGAGGAAGTGGAGGAGAAAGAAAAGAGTAAAACGCCTAGAAAAGATGCAAAATGAGTTATGCAAAGCACACAGAAAAAGCGACGAAAAAAAGGCACAGCCCAGAAGGCAAGAGAGGAACAAAAGTAGAAAAAGTGTTGTGAATCCAATTGATGAGAGATCGTTGGCAGAGCTCAGCTTAAACGATCCTTCTTTAATTAAAGATCGTTAATTTTGCTAGACTGTCTACGGTACAGTTCTTGGAATGCGAACCTACAAGAACACATGATATTGGGATCCGGACCTCAACGAAGCATGATCTTTGGCATCGGATTAAAAAAAATTAATATTAGAAAATAGTTATGTATATATATATATGTGTGTCGTTGAATCTATTGGAGTCCTATGTCATTTTTTAAATGATTGGGTACCCCTTATTGACAGACAAAAATATAGTTTTTGCTAGGTGTGCTGAATTTATTATTTAGTTGAATACTCTAGTGGGATTTTAGAGTGATTTGTGTGTTTAAAGACACTTTTGTACTGATTTGGAAGTTGAACGTATTCTCATGAGCTTAAGAAAGGAAAAGAAAAATGTGAGGTACAATTCAGAACATAGTATTTATACAAAGGGACAATGAACTCTTAATTCGTTTAAATTTGATTAGCGTGGTGTTTTCTCTCGATGTGATTTGAGTTTCATTTTCTTTTTAGTAATAGAGTAATTTCGTCAGCAGATTTCAATGTGTACTATTGCAATTTCCATTGTAAAAAAAAAGAGTTGCAAAAGTGAGGATCGATATTGAGTATCAAAGAGTGGAAACTAATTTTACATAAATATATATGTCTTATTTGCTATAATTATGTAATAATTTATTTAAAAAATTTACATATGATTTCTATGAAGATTTCGTAAACATCTTCGATAACGTTTTATAATGATTATTTAGGTACTTAGCTAAAAAAAAATAAAAAATAACTAAGAAGATAGGTAAAACCAATTTGAAGGAAAAAAGAAAATGATATTATTATCTATACCTTCTTTTAGTATTTAAAACTTGTTTTAATAAAATTCACAATAAAGAAAAAAGGTATTGTTCTGATTATGTTTGGAAGCCAAAACTAAAATATCACCAAGCCAATTGCATTGTAGCAGGTTGCTATTTGTTTCTCTAATTGTACTTTGAGTGTCAATATTCACAACACAGAAAAAAATAGTTACCACAACTAACCACATTAGTTGACAGATTACTAAAGTTTTTAATCATATAGGCTTGTCACAAGCTCTTAATGGATATCATTAATTCAAAGAGCATCGTAAATTTAGCCGTTCATAAGTTTTTTTTTACGAACTATATCGCTTCTAAAATTTGATAAAACTTGGAACCAACACATTTTTCTTCAAATATTAATTCGAGTGACTCTAAAAACATTGGTAATATACGAACAATCTTACTACAAAGATTTATGATCGTTGTAATAAATAATAAGTTTACTATGTAAATATGTAATGTATGTAGTTGAATGAGATAAGCCCCACTCTTGAGGCCTATGTACTATATGTGATGAGGTTGGTAGAAATGATGAGGCCAAAATATTGATGTAGAACATATATCACTATGCATAATTAAATAACGACTATCGAGATAGATGATATGAAAATTCTAACTCGTTTGTTGATAGGTAGCTTGAAGTTAAAGAAGTTATCCAACGAACATTTTTGCCCATAAAACACGCATAATAAAAAAAATACCTAAGTACCTGATCGATATCCTTATAATCACCTATTATACACTTATTTCAAATTAGTGGGTCCATACCTACTAGGGGGGAGATAAATATACCACTACTCTACCAAGTGAGATTGCACCTCATTTTATTTATTATGGACTTGATTATCCTACATCTCTTTAGATGTTAAATATTTGTCGTATCATGATTAGTAAGCAAAAGTAGAAAAATGAGAAAAACATTGTACACAAAATCATTCGTAGCAGTTGCTATTTGTTTTTACTAATGGTACTTAGTTTTTGTGTATTCATTGTACATAGCAAAAAACTCACTTTCCAATTTTCAAATATTTCTTGGATAAAAAGGGAACAACATGAAAGAGAATAAATTCGTACTATGCGAGTGCGATTTTTTTCATTCCATTTCCTCCTAAATTTTAGGAAATCCAAAATTCTAGTGCCTGTAACTCTTGATAGATAAAAATATCGCCTTAAATACAGAGAAGTGGTGCATGAATATTCGTGCATGACGCCTATATAGGGAGAGATTTCGGATACCGGAAAAGTCATCGTGTCACCGGCTCCGAAAGAGAAGGCGGTAGGACAACTTAATTGTGTGTCAAAAAGAAGAGTGTTAGATGATACGTTGATTTTCTGCCTACTAAGGTCCGAAGTCTTTTGTATTTATACATTTAGGAACATATATGTCAAAAGCTCAAATGATCCTTTAACTATTGTTAATTTAGTAGGGAAGAGGATTAATTTTCCCTTTGTGAAAGTAGAAGTGTTCATATATGTACATATATATGTCATGCATTTTCGCTTTCTATGTGTGATAAATTTTGATTGGTTTTACGATGATTAATTCCCTTTAAGGGTTTTTAAATTAGTAAGGAGTGTTGCTTAAACTATATGGTGCATGTCATGCCATTTCGATTTCTAGTTAAGGTTTGGCGCGAAATCTTAGTATTTTTTATTTGATTTTTGGTATGGTTTCTAATGCGTACTTGAATAGTTCAATTTTATAGTACGAAACATCCCTAAGGACCTAAGCTCCAAAATCAACAATTTCGTAAGCTGGATTTCTGTTGTGCTGACATAAAATAATTTTTTTCCCCCTAATTCATTCAAGTTCCACCATCTCGATTTTAGAATATTAGAAATTAAAAATATTTTGAAAAGCCGACACGAGGATGGAACTTTGCTTGTATGCTGGGGCCTTTAGGGTTGTATTGTTAATCAGGAACCTTTTTAGATGCGTTTTTCGCCTCGTTATTATCTTCTCAGCTATTATAAATTTTGTTAATTTTTCCGTGAGAAACGTTTAAACATGTCATGAACTTTGGGAGCAAAAAAAATATTTATATCATCTAATAAAAACTAAGCTCCTTTATGTAAATACGTTCACCACATATCCCTTTCTGTCATTACTTTTTAAGCTTTCGGAAACCCCCCCCAGAAAGTGGAATCTCTATCAACTTTATTACTGCCCTATAAACATAATACTTATTACAAAGTATTTATCCTCCCTTCTCTGCTGTGTCGATTCGTATTTTCTATCGGCCCACGCTCCGATGATAAAACTCACTTTATTCTCCCACTTTGAGTAATTGAATTCAAAATGCCTCTTAAATATTGTCATTTTATTGCAAGTGATCCCCATTAATTAGCAATTATCTGACTGAACTTGATCAGAATGTTCCGCTCACTCCATTGGTTTTAAAATTGTTTTTCTTTGATGTTTAATTTACACTATTCAATATTGAAAAGTTTTTAAAAAACTAATTCTCAAAAATATATTTATGCAGATAATTAGATGAATTAGTATGTATATGATTATATACTTATGGATAAGGACGATATTTTTTTAACGTTTAAAAATGTGTGTCTTTTTCTTGTCGCTCGATTATACACACACGTAACTATATTAAATTCAATCTCATCTATTAAGTGGGGTATTAGAGAGGACAAAATGTATATATGCAGTTTTACAGTATCTTTTTGGATTAAAAAACGTTATTTAATTAAGACTTGAACTAAAGAAAAATGATTCTAATTGATGATCCTCGACAATCCTCCTTTTAATGCCCGATTTTAAAACAGATATTTGAATGAGCTCACACAATCGCCGTATTCGAATTGGCATAGTATAATGTACTCCTCTACAATGTGTCATTATAAGTGGAGAAAAAGAAAATTAGGAAATATATTTAAATTACTAGTTTGACTAATAGAACTAAACCAACTTAGAAAAGAACATATCCATTAAGTTTTTTGCAGGGAAGAATATTAATTAAAACTTTTAAAAATATTTTATAGAAGGTTTTTTTACCAATATGAAAGCATGATTTAAACTTTTCCATATACCTGCCATTTTAAAAGATGGACGGGGGTTTTACTAACTCTATGGACAGACAACCAATGTCAAATAAAATAAATAATTAAATACGATTATTTAGATTCGTAATTTAGTTTTGAGTCGGTCAGTAAATAATATTTCATACGAAAAATATGTATGGGTGGTTGTGTACTTATTGATGATGGGTAAATGGTGGTATCCGTAGGTAGGACATCCTAATTACCATATCACACCTTCTCAATCGAGTTGTTTGCATCAATTTTTTTAATGCATTTCGGTCATGACTTCATGGTAATTAGGAGGTTATTGCATGGAGCAGATTTACCAATTAGCTCTCCAAAGAGTAAACAATTTGTGGATTTCATGATTTCAACAAACAATAAATATAAATTGTTTATTTCAAAACTATAGGAAATTAATCAATAGGTACAAATGTGTAAAAAAATTTGTTAGTTGAAATTAAATCATATATTTTGGGGATTTCAGTTTTTATAGATTGCCAATATACCGCAATTGATTTGGAAAAAATTTATGTAATTAAAAAGGAGTAATTAAGGGTCAAGTGATTAGGGTTGTTCATTAATTAATAATCATGTTCGTTACGTAATAATATGCCCTATTATAGGAGATGAAGGTCATAATTAAAGTGATGACAGCACTTAATTACACGAAATCTTTTATACTTGCATCATCAGTTTGATAATATGTGGTTAGCAGAATTCTAAATAAGTATAGTATATGGCTTTAGATATATTATGCTTTTCCAATGCATAACGCTCCCAATAAAATAAATAAATAAGCACAAAAATCTCGTGAGATTTGAAAAAGAATGAGTCATATTAAGTCTATGCAGTCAGATGTTATTGTATCGTTCTGGATTATAACGTATGCCTTCGAAATTGTAGACAAAATGTTATGTTGAGAGTGAGATATTGAACGTTTATATATTCCGTGTCACGAACACATTCGTGATAACCAGATGAAAAGTCAATTAAAGTTGCTTGATATGACGAATAAATGCGTTTAAAAATCGTGTACCACCCGTTTAAAGAAGTCGAAAAGATTATGATTAATATAATTGGTCCACCGGTTGATTGAAAGGGTAATGACTGAGTTTTATTGTTTCAATTGTAATATAACATCAACGAAAATGATTTATGATGGTCAGAAAGTTATTAGGGCATGCCCATAATATTTAGGATTAAGGGCGGTGAAAGTGCTAACTCACAAGAATTGTTTAAGATGGATCGAATAAAAAATAAATTTAAGAAATATATGACGTAAGATAATGCTAACAAGAGTCCAGATAAACAATTTCGAAAAAAAACTAATCCACAAATTGTTAACACACAGAGTCCTTTACAAGGGTAAATTAAAAAAATTTTAAAAAAATTGCAAGTGCCATAAAAAATTAGTTCTATAATTTTAATATAAAACACTATATTGTATTAATAATTCTCGAAATGACAAAAGAACACACATTAGAAGGATTAAGGACAATTCACACTCGTATAATTCTCTATCTTTACGATTAAAAGACTTGAGGTGGGATTAAAACTTAAATTATTTTTTTTTTTAAATGCATAATATTTTAGATTATTATTCATAATTTTTGAAGTTAAAAATGATAATTTTTATTTTATCTTTAATTAAAAATTAAAATAAAAATAAAAATTACTGTACAAAGATATAAATAAAATATTTTATTAAAAAAATACGACAGTAATTTGTAAAACGGGAGGATATATATATAGTCCTCTGATTCATATAATATCTTACGAAAATAAGTCTCCGCATTACTGAAAGAGAGCGGGCACAGAAAATGGCGAAGTACTAAAAAAGGGGGAAGAGAAGTTCTCTGTGTTATCATAACTTTCTCTCTCTACTTCTTGTAGAAAAAGTATCACTTTCTCTCTATATACATACACATCCATAGCTATATGTAGAAAAATGGTGGAGAGGAGCTGTTGATGGTGCTAAACACTTTGCTTTTTGCTCAGAATTTGGTGAGAAAGAACTGATTTTTCACTTGAATTTTAGGTATGTTTCAATTTCATTGCAAAATTAGGACTTTGCTTTAGTTTGAAATGCTTTTTGATGGGTCAAGTTTTGTTTTTGTGTATGTTTTTGCTTTGACGTTCTTCAATCTGGTTTGCCCCTTTTTTGAATTTTAACTAAAAACATATATGAATAAATTGGTATGCTTGTAAGTTCTTCAGGATTGATTTTGATTTATGGGGGGTTTTGGTTGATGTTCTAACCATTTTCACCTTTTTTGCTTTATCTGTAATTAGTGGTTTAGTTTTCCTTTACTTGTGATGGAAGAATTAACCTAAATAGTGGTTTGTCCCCGAAGGTTCAACTAAAAATAGCGGGTGGATGTATAATATGTGTATAATTTATATATATCGGCTATGAAAAGTAAATAGTGAATCCAGTGGTTTGAGCTTGGGACTTCCATGATGGAGATCTCAAGTTCGAAACCCCTTGCCAGCGAAAGCAAGGGGTCTGCCTTCTGGGTCGAGCTAGGTTATCTCTCCTATGTGGTTTGTGAGTTATTGCATAGGAGCGGAGGGTTTCCCTTGTCATAAAAAAAAAAGTAAATAGTGAATTCATGTAGCTATTTATGCAAAGATTCCAATTTTTCTATGGTATGAATGGTCCCATTAGGTTACCTAGAAGATGAAGGGAAATGGAAAGGGAAAAGTCTAACTTTGAAATAGTGAAAATGATATTTTCAATTTAGAGAAGTTGTATATGTGAATTTATCAATTGTTTACCTAGGAACAGATTGTTCTATTTTTAATGTGATGTGTGCCTTTTCTGTTGTCTTAAGAGTCAGAAATTCGGCTTGAAGCTCAATCCTTTTATTGTCTTCTCGCGAACCTTAAGGGGCTTAGTTATTTTTTCTCCTTATATGAATTAATTAATGGGAATATTATTACTGTTTATGAATCTCTAGCGTTTCATTTTGTTGTTAGAGCTCTCACAAGTTGTGGCTATGTTGTTGGAGGTATATTTTACTTACTTAACCTTATATGATTTTTTAAATTCAATGAACAAAACAATGACTTAACATGGTGTTTGGTGCCAACTAGGCTTGGAAGTCTTAATAGGAGTAAAGATGGGGGTCGGTGAAGCTACCCGTGTCTTAATAGGCTCTGGAATTTAAAATTGTGACTTCAATAATTTGGGAGTGTGGATACTTAATACTCCTACTATGGGTAGAAAGGGAAAATGTAATATAACTCTCTTGACTTCCTAACTTGGACAAGTAAAATGAAATGTCCGTTTTTGGGATAGAGTCCCATTAATATGTAATGGAGAGAGTACTTGGAGTACATGGATGTACACACAGTGCATACTGTTTGATTCATTCTGAAGAAAAACTTTAAAAAATCTAACGGCTTTCAAAATATCTAACCTCTGTAAAGTTAATCTTTGCATATATGAATGATGACCTCAAAGAAGACCCCCTTCCTCTATGTGGTATCTCAAAAAAAATTCTCTGGTTCTCATCTTTGGCCATTTTCTTTCATTTCTTATTGAAAAGATTTTTGATCGTTAGTACTGCTATATTTCTATTGTACTAACGGTATGTCATTTTTGTTTTGTTTTGTTTTGTTTTGTTTTAACATCTTTTTCCCAATGTTTGAATGGTTCCATTAGATTTCAAGAAAAATGAAGTTCAAAAGCAGAACTCTTTTGAGCCTGAAATAGTGGAATTTTCCCTATATTTTGTGACGATATTTTCAATTCAGAGAAGTAGTACTATGTAAATCTCTCACTTGGTTACAAAGGCAGATATTTCTCTTTTCTTTTTTATGTGATATGTGCCTTTTCTGTTGTTTGGAAGTCATAAGTTGGCATTCAAGCTCAATTCTTTTGTTGTCTTCTCACCAACCTTAGGGGGCATAGTTCCTTATTCTCCTTACTAGAATTCTTTGGAATTTTATTACTGTTTATGAATCTATAGCATTTCACCTAGTTGTTAGAGCTCTGTAAGTCGTGTCTATGTTTGACGATAGTACTTGGCTACGCACAACGCGCATGGTCTAATCATATGACCACAATAAATAGATAAATACATGAAATCTAACAGCTTACAAAATATGCTTCCTATTTGCAGCTCTTAAAAACCCAGATTGTAACAACCACTTTGGGATCTGTTAGTCCACCACATGACTATGAGTATCCGACTATTGAAAACTGAAGATACTTTTGCCAAGCTGCTTGAAAAATTGCTGCCAACGATGATATAGAGGCCTTCAAAATATGATTGAGCGGGACCTAGATAGTATTCATGAGGTGGGGACTGTGGTATGGTCGCCAAAAAGGGATCAAAACAATGGTCTTGATCATAGAACTCTTTGATGGTTGCTGCTACATCATGTGGAAGTATGATGTACTTAAAGCAGATTCTTCTCTACCTGAAGTTGAGTAAGCGTTATTGTGGCCATGATAAGAGCACTATGCCCCTTCATTGTGCTGCCTCTGGGGATTTCTGAATGTGCAGAAGATGTCTAGATTCTCTGGGAGCCGGTGCTGGACCACACATAAAGAATCAATGGTCATTACCCTATTGCAGTTATAGTTGTATATCCTAGCTTTCACCCGGTAATTAAAATCATGCCTGGAAAGCTTCTGGATGACTAGTACAATTGGGAGCAATGCGGGTGTCTGTCCATTCAAGCTCTTCTCTCCACGTTCGCCTTCTCATGGAAATAAGATCACCATATTCTGCTTCAGACTCAACATTTTTCCCCAAAGAGTGCAAAGTCCAGTGACCTCCCTGTCATTTCTATACCAGAAAAAGAAAGAATACCATGTTGACCCCTCCTTGCCTGACAAAAAACGACCAATATCTTCAGATGAATTCAGGATGTTCCATTTAGATAAGACTTGCTTCGTGCATACTCGGCAGATGGACGGAATGTCCATTCTCCATCAGGCGAAAATGCTCGAAGAAGGATCCAAGGAAAAAACCACTACGTTGTGTACTTGCCCGAGTTGCCGCAAGGGAGCTTGCCAACGTGGGGACTGTGTGAATACGCTCATGGGGGTTTTGAGTGTGGCTGCACCCGCACATATATCGAACTCGGCTTTGCAAAGATCCGGTATAGATTGTAACAGAAGGAGTTTGCTTCTTTGCCCACAAGCAGGATGATCTAAGAACACTTTACGTTTCTACTGGTTCGTGCTGTTCCATCACCGTGTGGGAATTATGCTGGTGCAATGCTATGGATTTTGCTGCAGCCATGGGCCCTAAAACCAGGTTCTCCTTCATCAGTATCTGTCATGTCCACATCACTTTCACACCTGTCCAGTAAACCTTCAGCTAATGGGAATTTCAAGACAGGGTTGGGCCCAAGAAGAAACGCCCCACCTTGCATCTTCCTGGCAGCTTTGTGTCATTCGAGTCGCCTACGGTCATGAGCTCAGGATAGAGGTGTATACCAGCTGCAGACCTGTCTACCTGTCCAGATTTTGATGTGGCAACGACAGCAGTTCCTAAATGAGTTTTTCCTGCCTATCCAGCGTAACAGGCATGAGTTCTGATTCTTTACTTTTGAACATTCAGCTCGTCCTATGACCTTTACCCCGTGCAAATCTGGATTATTTCCTGAAGAGAGCTCATCTCCTAGATTTTTGATCGAACATGGGCATGTTTTTCCCCTACCACAAATCTGCAGTTTGCAGTCCATTTCAGCAGCAGCAAACAGAACCTGTAATCTCCATTATAAAATTTTCTCGCAAGAAACCAGATAATCCTTTATTACAAGCCTCATTTTGGAGTTCCATCATCAGGAAGATGTCTCCGAGCATGGAGCCATCTCACCCAGAAATTCCGTGTGTTTTTGTGTCAATATTAGCGAAACGTGACAGGCAGGCAGCAATTTAGTGTCTCAGCTATCGTGATCTTGGCTCCATTGTTTCTGCTATTGTTGGGTCAACAATGAACTTGGGTAAGTGGGTACCAGAGTGGGAACGCAGATGGGCTGTCAAATACTGAGGAGTGGGTAGGCTAGGCAATCATCATCATTTAAGCTTGCTAACAAGGGAAAAAGAGCTGATTGTCATGGGTGCAATTCTTGTCAAAGAATCACTACCAGAAAATGATGAAGGATAAATGGTTCGTCATGTCTCATGAACCTGAACTACAGGTGCTGGGTGGCAGATCTTTTTGAAAGGCTCTAGTCCCATTCCCGATGATCAATGAGTGCATTGGATTGGAGACAAAAAACACTAATTGATTGGCTTTGTCTGCCCAAGCCTTGTTGGGTACCTGTAGAATGAGTTAAGGTGTGCTCAAGTTGGCTCGAACACCCCGTCATAAAGAAACAATTCTCGTTCTCATTTTACTGATCCTTGACATCTTCAAAAGCAAGTTCTGGGAAATAGTAACTACATTTTATTCTACTTTCTTGACATGTTTTCTTAGGAGCAAGACAACCGTGGAACCTGATAAACAAAAGCAGAGGGAGGAGTGGAGGAGGTCCTAAATCGGAAGAATATTGACTTTTTTGTTTTCTATTGAAGTTGATTCTTGCTTTTTTGACATGAAGATAGCTGTACCTTATTCCATGTACTGAAAAATGATATGATCTTTGACATGAAGTTTACTTATTTGAGATTTGCAATCTCTTTGTGATTTTTCAATCACTTCTATGATGTGTTGGGTTTTTGGGGAAAATAAAATTCGTGGTATAGTAAAGTTTTCTGATGGAAAGATATAAAGACCATTTGAGTGGTTCGAAGCAAGATGCTCAAAGTGTGTGAGAATTAGTATTCCCATCCTTAAATGCCTTATCTATTATGCTTTTGTGTGTTGCAATAGCATGGTGATATAGTAGATAAGAATAATGGGGATTCTTGCTTAATCTGGAATATAAGTTGTTGTTTGCAACTTGTCAAGACTTGGGTTTCTTGGATGTGTTTCCTTTTCAATCTGCTTTATCGGAAATAACCTTTTCTATCCGATAGGGATAAGAGCTGGCGACATATCATAATAATCCTCTTGACCCTATGTGTGTATGTGAGGACTGAGGAATGGTGGGGTGGGGTGGGGGTTAGCATATTGAGATTTGGTTACCCTATTAATTTCAATGAAGACACTAAGAAGTTTATGAGCAGTCAAATATTTAATTTTGATCCTAGAAATTGTAATGTACTTTATACTTCCTCACGAATTCAGGTACAACAGGTATATTATTACGCCTGGCGATTATCCAAACATCTTGTAATTGAAACAACCCAATTGCAAGAGCGGAGCTTACAACTGGAGCTTATCCTTAGCCAAGTTGTACTTTCAATGAAATCGCATAGATCATATAAAAAATTTACATATTTATAAATCCAAAAAGAAAGTTTAAGTCAAGATTAATTGATAATCTCTACCTAAATTTTAGTATACATCATGTGACACTGGGCCATTGAAAACCAGCCTACTACACCCAACAATTCGATTCAACATGTAGTCCTAATAAAATTGTCGTTTGCCCTTCAAATAAGTTGATCTTTTTATTTTTTTTTTCCCTTTAGTAACTGATTTATACCAACGAGGCAAAGTTCTTAGAAAATGAAGTTTACAATCCGATATCACTTATATTAATATTATAATTTGAAAAATATAAACTTGGCTTTTGCAAAATAATTATTATTATGAGAATACAAATTAAAAACCAGCCCAAAAATTGAGACAAAAGTCAAGATGACCTATAGGGCCTCTCTAATGTTTTGTTTTTGAAATAATACTTGTTCAAAATTAATACAAAAAATATGGACCTTTATGTTAAAAATGACAGTGGTTGTTATTGGATATATTAAGGGTGTAGCTTTGAATCTCCATGATTGTTTTTACACAAAATCACCATGAAATGAAGAGAGAGGGTAGAAAATGGGGAGGGAAAGGGCGGATCGCTTCCCTCCAGTGAATTATATCTTTACACATCAGGCTATACTTACAAAACCTCATCTGTCCCACTTATTTTAGCCCCTCCTAACGCTGGTTACCCCCTTCTCTCGTGCCTCACCTTTCTTTGCATTCCATACCCCGAAGAATTCTGCATCTTTAATCTTGTCGCTGTTCGTCTCTGGTACTCTTGTCCGCCTCTTCACTTCAGTCTTCCCTTCTAACGGCGCTTTTTTTCTTCTTGGTGTTACTATATATTTTCAATTATAAATAAGCTGTCACTCTTTTGAATTCTTGTTATATTTGAGATTTGCCAAGGAAAAAAAATTTTTCATGGGAAAATGACATATATTATAAATATCGCAAGAGTCTATATTTAGTTATAAAGCATTTTCACAAGAAGATCCCAAAATTCAACTTAATAACTATTGTCTAAATTAATTTGGACTTAATTAGTAGAGTAACACTAATTAATTGACATTTCGATTGTGGATATTTAGCAATGATGAAAGAAAGACCAACGTGGAGAGAAAGTCACTCAATTATGTGTCAATAATTCTGTTTTTTCGGATCGATATTTGATATTTGATTTATAGATTTAATATTTTAAAAGACAATATTAAGTGTAATAAATAAAATCAAACGCAAATACTCATGTCACCAAAATGATGTAGATAGCAAGTATAACTGTGTACTTACTGATCCGTGATTACTCATTATGATGAATGACTAGAGTTTTCATTTTTATACGTTCAGGACATGACAACATATTGAGAATATTATATACACACTCGGATGTATTTATATAGAGATTAGAAAAAAATTAAGTATAATTATGAAATTTCGATACGTTACAAAATCTTGTCTCATTGATAGGTCAAACCTACACAACCAACTCATAGTAGATTCATCAAACATAATTAAGGTTCACGATCTCCAATACTAATTGAATTATCAACATCATAACCAAATTATCTTAAAATATTCATTTAATAATGTACTAATGACGCCTTTAATTTTAATACTTTTTGACATAGGTCAAAACTAATATAAACAATAAAGTTTCCTATAAGAAACTTTAAAAAACTCAAAAGCCATATGTAATAAAATAATTTTTCATACATTATGAGTCCATTTCCAAGGGTGTTAAATTTATTATTCTTATAATATTACATAGATGTATTATTAAATTTCAAATGGCGTCTTATCTTATACTAAAACTTTATTAACGAAATTCAAAACGGTACCGGTCAAATACCTTTTTTTTTTAATTAAACCAAATCTTATCTTAAACCTTTGCTCTCTTAAATTTTATGTATAAAACCACACAACTTATAAGAGACTCCAACCTATAAACCTAAAATAACACAATTTTTGGGAATTCCAAACTGAAAAAACCGTTAATCAGTTTTCGAGATTAAAATCCTCGAGCGTTTCAATTTTATGATCTAGACGTATCACAAGTCAGATCGTTTTATATAAGATGATGCAGATGTGTTAGCGCCGCCTTTATGGCAGCTCCACTACATCTTTTTACCACCATTCGAAGCGGAAACTCATTCGTGGACATTAGAATTTGACACTACCGAAACTACGTCAATATGTAATTAAATACGTTCTCGTTTTTTTCGCGATTTCTTCTCTAGATACATGGACATCCCTCATGTACTTCTCCTCTCATCTCCTCCACTCCAACTCTAAGGTAGTAGTGGATTATACAAGTGTGCACTGTTTTCTTCTTCTAATATATGAACAAAAGTTATTACGTTGTAGCATGTTCAAAAGTTTGAAAATTTATGTGCTTTTTGAAGGTAATAAGTAAAGTTTGAATTTGCTTTGTGAGAAGAAGACCAAAATACTTCATCATCTATGAGACTATATATTTTGCTTTGTATGTGCCATGATCATTATGATGAAGTCAGGTCTTTAACGGGAATTTTACAAATGGAGTTAAAGAGGATGATGTCATATGACAATTTATTTTATTCTTAGAGATAAAAAAGTTATTCGTAAACTCAACTCAGAAAATAACAAATAGTGAAGAAAAGATGTTTTAAGCGTGTCACTTTATTATATTTTAAAATGTAAATTTATTTAACACCATCAAAAATTTACACAGAATATTTAGGCAATAATAAAGTTTTTTCGTATAATTTAAAAGATTTGCAATTAGAGTTCACTCACGAAAGTAATTCATTATATTGTATTCGGGTAAGTTACTTATATCATCCTTGATGAAGTGCTGCTTCTTCTGTCTTATGTGAAACAAAATATTTGTGCATTTCAAGTATTTATTCTCCTTTTTAGCAAAATTTAACATATGATCGTAGACTACTCACCATTTATAACAGTAATAATCATGCCTTATTAAAATAAAGTGACACATAATTAATGCTATGTAAATAACGTACACATAATTTTTTTTAAATAGTAGATTGTATAAAGATTTTACAGTATCGATGTACAGTCCATCGGGAGGTGGGTGATTGCTCCAACAAAAAATGTTTTCATACAAAGGCTCGAAAATCGAGACTTGATTAAGGGTGAAGCACTCAGTCGGGCATCACGACCCAGTTGGTGATGAACTTTTCGTTAATTACTAGACAAAACGTAAATCTTAATCAATTTATGTGTTCATCTTTTTTACCTCTAAAAATAAATATTAGTACGTGTGTGTTTCAATTACGTGATAACTTTTTATTTTTTAACCACACAATGTAAGTTGATCGAAATTTACGACATGAAATCTTTATTTTTTTATTTAAATTTAAATTTATATATTTGAAACCAAATAAAACGTCTTGAAATTTAATAATGAATAATTCAAAAATTAATTAGAATATATATGAAAAATTAACGATCAAATATAAACTTTTTAATAAAATAAATAAATTGAGACAGATGAGATAATACAGTGAATCTTTTTGACTTCTCAAGTTACCGTTTGAACTTTGATGATTGGAAGCCATAATCAGGTTAAAACGAGGATCCTGACCCCAATGACCCAACCCGGTTTCTTTCCTTTTTGGTTCTCTTTTTCTTTTCACTTTTCAAATCTGGACAATTTTCACTCCAAAAATTTGAAAAACCCTTATAATGGAGGAAGCTCTGCAATTTCGGAACTGAAGAGATTTTCATCAGTTTTTCGCCTCTTCGTAGCGTAGAAAACTGCTAGAACTCGGAAGGAGTTCCAGAAAAATCGAGCTTTTTTTTTTTATTCTCTTTATATTGTATTTCAAATTGATGTGTCAAAGTTGAGGAATTGCGAATGATATGGCAGGAGAATCAGGTCTTGAAAAGCTTTTATTTTTACTTATATTAGTCTATTGTTCATTAATTTCATTTTTTTTTGAAGAATTTCTGTATAATTTATCACTGCTTGTAGCAGGAAACGGTTTTCATTTTTGTTTAGTTCTTCAGTGTTTTTACTACATGTTATTATTTACTTCGGATTATATTTTCTTGTTTAGTTTCTGCTTGGTTGCTGTGGGCTTTTTTGGCCTTTTGTTCATTGAGGTTTATTGGAACAACACTGGACTTCTCATGGTATGGGGTAAAGTTTAGGTATACTGTAGCAGACCCCACAGTGGGATTATACTTCTCGACCATTCAAAGCAGGGATAAGGTCTGCGTTATACTTAACTGACCCCACATGTTGATTACATTGGTTTTGGTTGTTGTAGTCGCCAAGTGTTTGTGTATGAATTTTATGAGTGACAATGAGAAGAATGGTCTGACTATTTTATGCCGATGATGTTAATAAGCAAAACCTGGGAAAGGAACTTATTTTACTTTTGTCTCTTACCAAGTAAGTGATCATGTTCCTTTCTTCTGTTGTCCCAATTGGTTTTGCTTTAAGGGGAGTAATGGCGTTATATTGGTTCTGTGGAGGCGGATGCTCGTGGACCGATTTGTGTAATTTTTTGTTTTCCATTCATTGGTGTCTGTGTTCGATCGTTAATTGCATATGGGTGACCTTTTGCTATGTAGATTAAGTTAGGACGAGCGGAGAAGGATTTTATTGCGTATGGTGAATGCTTTCTATCTATATCTAGTATTGAGGGTGGTAGTAGAGTGGATTCATAATTTATTTCTAGCATAAAATCTTTTGACTTGACGTAAAAAAAAGAGATATACCCAGTTTTCATTTGTTGGTCTACTGAGCTAAACATGAGCTTCTCGGCTCCACGTGGTAGTCTTTGTACCATTTTGCCTTCCCGAGACCCACTGTGAAATTCACTAGGTATGTTGTTGTTCGTGTCTGAGTAAAAGCATATATTCAATGAGAAGAAAAGGCTATGTAGACGTTATGATCTATTAGTTGGAAATAACATCGTTTTAGTCCTTCTTTCTATCGCTAAAGTATAAAGCTATGATTACAAGGTGATGAAACTGACAGAGGTAAGTGTACCGTGAAATAAAGGAAGCATTAAAGAATTAGCATGGTGGGGATAGAAGGAATTCCTTGATCCAAGAGGCTGTGTTACAGTATTGTATCAGTGAATTTTATTCGAACTCATATGCGGCTGGAATGTGAATGCTAATAAATACGATTGATTATGCAATTTTACGTTTTCCGTTTCAGCTTTTTAAGAGGCTTTGTGGGGAAGCTCCCATCTAAGGAAATCAAGAAAAAGTGTATGCTAGTGTTTACTGCTCAAGAATGCTTTAATTATGTTTACTTGACAGTTTACCATTCTCAACAGAAGCCCCAATGTGATTTGGCTTGTTTGAGGCCTTGGATAGTTCAATAATTTTCCGTTTTTGATTTTTTTTTACTAATAATGTAATTGGTTATTGAATTTAATGAGGGTGCAGGAATCTAATATTTTGTTACTTTTGTCATTATCGGTGTATTCATTGCGTTTTCATCCTTATGTCTATGTCACAAGCTCTAAATAACAAAATTTATGGTCTCTGAAGCCTGCAATAGTCTTTATGCTACCACACTTGCATGTGAATCACTTGCCCATCGGGATTTGGTGATGAAGCATTGGACAAGTTCCCGTGAGATTGCACACATCTTACTCATCAGTATGTGTGAAGTACAATGCTTTATTTGTGTTAGCTGTTGTTGAATTGGGGAGTTGCTCAGAGTTGACTTTAATAGTTATGGCATAATAGATTGGTTTAAGAAGACTCCTGCTCTCTGATGATCGGGGGAGAAATGGCAAGGGAAATGGTTTTCTTGAGACTTTAGAGAGCTTATTGGCGGAAACTCATGCAAATAGGTGTCGCTCAGTTCCAGGTGACAAAGTTGTGACTTGATCCGTCAAGGGACTGCGAAGATGTCCTTCGTCTGGCATATTGTGGAGGTTAATAGTTGTGTTCTGCTTATATATGGTAGATTATGATTGCGTTATTTGGAAAAGCTCTAAGCAAGGGAACCTATTTAAAGGGAATGGTTCTCCTTTAGAGTTTTAATTACCTTCGTTTTACATATGATAGTTTTTGTGTCTTTGACATGTAAATGTAACACAGGTGTCGCAATCAAATCTAAAAACCGCTACTCCAGAATGTTAAAGTGGGAGTTCTGTCGTTCATTACGAAAAAGAGATCGACTTGTCAAAGAGGCACTTGCAAACAAAGTAAGCTAGTCGTCTTGAATTGGTTGGCAAATATGAAAATATTGTCTGATGTGATTTGCTATATTTTTGTTGATAAACAGTTCTAACAGATTGCCATTGTAAATCGACGACTCCTTTTTCCACTTCCTTGAAGAAAGAAGGGATTGCAGTGGGAAACCACTACAGAGACGGTGTGTTACTGCTGATGTATGATTCTGATGGCTTTAAGCAGGGACAAAAATGGAGGTGTGACATACGAAATGCCTGCAACAAACTGAGAACTTGGATACTTTAGTACAGGGCAACAAGAATGGCCTGCAGAAAATCAGGCCTGGAAGAACTCTGCCTGCTGGTTAAGAGAAGTTTTGATGACCCCTACTGCTATTGAAATAGAATAGAAAGTAATAAAACTAAAGCCATACCAGAGATAGTTCTGATCCAGTGCAAAGGCAGCCAAAGTTTTTAAGAGGATGTTGCTGGTTTCATTAAGAACACTGTTGCCTGATTTGATATTGTTCAAAGAGGTGAAGTACCAGCAGGAATCATGGTGGAGGAAGTCAATCTATGTCAAAAAAGGAAATCGGGAAGGTAGGTACCCTCGAAGAAATGGATGCCTGAAGGATGGTAAAGCAAAGCATGCTGGATCAGCAAGTGTTTTATGTGGCATTGACTCTAGTATCAAGGATCTGTTGCCTCAAAGAATGAGTTCAGGACAAGAAGTTTCAAAAATATTGGAAGTGCAGCAATTGTGGTCCTGAACAGGGAATATCATGTGAACTCTCCTGCGGGTGATCAGCAGGATTCTCGCACTTGTGGCTCCAAAGTGACTGGATTATAATCTTCACGAGATCTGCAAACTGGCGAACCTACTATGCAGACAAAGAAGAGAATATTGAGCAAAGTCGTGAATCTGAGTTCTCTAGTGATACTGAGAGTAATCAACTATGAGAGTACTGCTCTCTTGCTTCACGTATTGTAAAATGATTTTTTGAACTTGCAATACGCTCAGAAGTGAAGATTTCTTTTGCAAGTATGACTCGTACAGAGCTTAATCTTTGGTGACGTTAAAAGGGGGAAAATTTCTTAGTTTGTAGTTCTGCTACTTGCTCTTTGGTGGTTCATGAAAGTTGCTGGGTTTCTGCACCCAACTTGTGATACAAAGGAAGCGTCTATTGACCCCTTTTGATGCATATTCTCGAGCCAGTTCTGAGTACCTGGGAATGTAAGAAAGAAGGTCATCACTTGCTAGGAATGATTTGGCTTGCATGTTATTTGGCATGGGAGCTGGAAAACAATCAAAGAATACTTACCTAGGTCACCAAGGGAAATGAAGAAAGCATCACTCGTCTGAGAGGGTAAGAATCATTGATATGAGGGTCACAGAAGCAGGGAAGTGCTCCAGCCGATAGGAGTTTCTGTCGGATCCTCAGTCATCAAACCAGTGCTCTAAAACCAGAGCCTTCTCTACCCCGCAATGAAAAAAATGAGGAATTCATTGAAGAGGTCACAGGAAGCAGGAAGTGCTCCACCGAAATGAGTTCTGTCAGAAGCAAAGTCATGCAAACTGGTGCCACCTCAACCGGAACTTCTTATACCCGCCAATGATAGTGGGGAGGAATTCGCTTGAATGAGGTCAGAGAAGCGGAATAGTGCTCCAGTGACGACAGGAGTTCGGTCGGAGTCAAGTCATGCAAACCGGTTCACCTCAACCAGAGGCTTTCTACCTAAACAATGCTTAAGTAGCTGGTCAAGCAACACGACAAACCACCTCTTAGATGTCAGAGATCAAGACATAGATCAAGGACGAATCAGTTCCAGATCGGAAGAGAATTGTGTCATGAGGAGATAGAAACAAAAATCTGTGGAGAAGGCTGAACCAGCAGGAAGTCATATGATCAAGGACAGAATCAGTCAGAGAGGAAGAAGAATTGTGTCATGATGAGAATAGAACAAAAATTCTTGGAGAAGGCGGAACCAGCAGGGAAAGTCATCCAGTAACTAGAAAATTCTTATGCATGCGGAGGCCGCAGATCATTCCAACCTCAACACATGTTCCTCATGAACATGTGTGCCCAAGAAAGTTCTTCTATAGAAGTAAGTTCTGAAGAAGAGCAAGATGAGATTGGTTCCAGATACCCATGTACAATTTACGGAATCAAGAAAACAAGTAAGTCTTTTGCCACTTCTCCACTTATTTCAAATCATTGTGGTCGCTTCATATATTCTTCCAAGAAGTGTCAATCTGATCACTTTGTCTTTCAAGGTATGCATTTATTTCTGTTTTCTCACTCTTTACATGAGAATCAAAACATTTGTTAATAGTGATACTCAGCACGTGAAGTACTGTTGTTTATTTGTTTGTGGTTATGATTTATACCTCTGGAAGTGTGCTGTTCGTTTTTTATTGTGTCAGAGCGGAGTGTAGTAGTTGGACAACGTGTGTGATAAAGAGTACTTTTAATTGCAGTTCGTCCCTGGATTCCTCAATATGAGGAGGAAGAAGCTCCCATGGACAAAAAATGGAGGATGAATATTAAGGGACATGCATATTCTTTTGTCTAAAGTTGCTTGTTACTGCTCACGCTTTTCTCTCCTTGAAAATGTGGTTAGAATGACACCCCCTTTGTTCAAATAGAAGGTAGTCATTGCATTATTTTTGTGCTCAATTTTGCTTGTTTATGCTCATTGCTCTTCTCGTCTTGACAACGTGGTAAAGAATGCACCCCCTTTGTTAATAGAAGGTAAAATTCATCTCTTTTTCTGTAAGTGCACATTATATTACTTATGAAAAAAGAAAGATGTCCCATTCAATAGAATAAGGGCGTTTCTTTTTGTTGGTTTCCACTTGAATGTTGGAGGAAGGGGAATTTAATGCAGCTGTGATTTTTCTTCATGTTGCGTATATTAAGGGAAATATATCAATGTTACTAGCCTTTGTTGTTTGCTTCGAAGGAGGGATTGCTACGATTCTCACATTTTCATATAGAGGAAGAGGATTCTAGGAATTTGAGGTGATGTTTTCATGAAAGGTAGGACCCGGGGGGACATCAAGTAAGTGGAAGAAACATTAGCAAAGCAGACGAGAGAAGCAACATAAAGGTTTCTTTTTAAAATGACTCTATAATATATGTATTGTTGTCTAAAAATGTTGAGTGCTTAGTTGCATAAAGTCTCTTGATGTTAGTTTTTGTGTAGGAATTTTTTTGGAATGAATTAAGGTAAGAAGCCAAAATTAGTTCCCAGGCAGCTTCCAGAAAAGAAAATAGATTTTGTTATGGAACTTTTCTCTAGAGTAAAGTGTAGAAATGTTTTAAATTCCTGCTTGTAATGTTCTGAAGATTGAATAACAATCCTTGTTATCAAGTCTACCACATTGTTTGATTTTGCTGATGTCAAATGATATTGAAATGGTCACTTTTTGAAGTATGAAACGACATCGATTTATGACAGTTTTATTCTGTTGCTTCGAAATAGTTGGTTCCAGCTTCAGCCACTCGAGTTTAGTTATTTTCTTTTGATTTCTCTCCAATGAATGACACAATTAAGAACATTGACTAGGCAGGATTTCACTGTGCAAGAAACATGTTTTATTTGGTTCTAGGTATGTGTGGGATATATTCTGTATTTTTCTATTCCTGTATGTACGACGTGCATAAACAATCCCCCGAGGTAAGTGTAAGATCTATGTACATTCGACCCTTGTTCGTTTGAAACAAAGGATGGTAAGATTATATTTCGTCATCATATATGGCAAAGGGGAACATAAGCCGTGTTTCTCCTTTTATTTTACTCTCCACAGGTACTACTACATATTACATTAGTCTCTTCAAACTAGTGTCTTTTTACGGTATACCATGTCTGGTTCAAACTTGTTCATTAGTTTCACTGGGTGGTGGAAATGATTTTATACCCCTCGATCGACTCGAGTGAGTGGGGAGACAGAAAAATACAAAGATGCCCACGTGTCCTATGTACTGGATCGATGCGTTCGTATGTTTTTCCTATTTGTACAATGTATTCTCTAACGGGGAAATTCGTCGAACCCCTCCCGAATAATATCTATATTTATATCTGGGGTTGATGTTGGGGAGCCCACAAAAGAACATAAACTGTGAGTTAACTTTGTCCAGATTGTTTGATTATCAAGAATTTCATAAACATCTATAAATTACTCAAACTAGGAAACTTAATTGTTAAATTTTATGATATAACTTGAAGAACCATGCCACTCCCCGACCTCGAAAATCAAAACTTTCCCGAGTCTAGTTCGGTATCCATTGTCACGCTCTGACCTTGAAAAATCACACTTTCCTGAATCCATCCTATAAACGTTACCTATAATTAAATTGTAAATCTGCTTTGTCACTCCCGGAGTCTATGTGGAGTGTGATTCACGTTGTGTTGTGTGCGTAACGTATATGACTGCATGGAAAAGATGAATGTAAAGACTCGAGAATAGGCTGTGATGTAGGAAAAAAATACATGTGAATTAGGGATCGTGAATTTCAAAAATTCTTGTGAGGGCTTTTTAATACTATAAATAATTTATAGTTAAAATTCATATACTGGCTAGTATTTCTTATTGAGGACTTTTATGAGAGAAGAAGAGTGTAGGTGTCTGGTAGACGCCATTGAATTACTTATAATTAGAGAATCCAAGGAATGGGATGGTGTCATACGTATTCAATTCAAAGTAATCTCTTTAGTTTGAGATTACAACAATGATGGAATTGTCAATTAGAGAGTATGTATTTCCTTATACTTCGTATGATTTTTACTTGACACGAAACAAGGTTAAGCATATAGAGAAGATTTTTAATTCTTGTAAACCGAAGATAGGTAGAATAAACTAGCAAAATGGCATTCAATTATGATCTTCGAGAGTTAATGAAAAGAACGAAACAAAAAAACATTCTTTGTTAGAACAGACAATAAGATAAATAAATGGAAGAATTCACCTAAATAAAAACAGTCACACAACCACTTAAACTAAACGTAATCGAGTGGATATCTAAATATATAATACATGGCGATTATATGTGTATAAGCACACATAATCAGTATATAATTCTATATATCTAGAAAAAGTAAATTATGAATCTAATAGTCTTGTATAGAGTGTAGTTTGTCATAATGAGTTAAACAATGTTATAGTATATTTCCATTAGTTATCCGTTTTACCGTATGAATACTTGATTGTTTGTAGAATGTTTATCTATATTGTCACTGGGTATAACTTAAAAGTCGTAAAATGAGAAAAGAATGAGAGGAAATTAGAACTAAAGCATAATGTGACTATGACTTATATTCAGTGGACACCTGTTTAATACTTAGCTCAACGGTCACATGCATGAGAGCTCTTATAACCATAACAAACGTGGAAAACATTAACGAAATCAGAAACTACAATTCTTCCCGTTATCACACACACATAAGATGATCCGACTCCTTCCAATATAATCTCTCACACTCAACACGGAGCAAAAAAAAAACAAATACAACACTTTTCTTGTATACGACACTGATAGTCAGTCTAGCTACTAAAACGGGCTTTCAATTAGCCGAAAAGTGACACTCGACGATCTTCGACACTTGATAATCTAGCGAGGCGTAGTTGAACGGGCTTTCACTTGGCCCGAAAAAGTAAAAACCACTAAAGTCTGTAAGTACGCTTCCACTAAGCTTGTTTTAACTTCATACATTTTTCGGGACTGTTTGGCATTCAGTACGATACAGATAATCTAGTCTAGCGTACTGACGGGCTATGGATTAGCTACAAAAGAAATCCACTAAACCATGCAAGAAGGGCCGGCAAAGTGGGAAAGGGGGCCCGCAGACGCGTTATGGAATACCGAGGCGTTCGGACAGAGAACATGGGTAAAGTGGTAGCATAACTCAGGAGAGCATAAAAAAGAGTAGAACCTAGGCTATGGTTAGGTCTTTTGCTTACAGCTGAAGAAAGCTTTGCAATGGCTTATGATGAGCAAGCAAGAAGATTATAGGACCAGCAGCGTGACTTAATTTACCTCATAGAGAGCTAAGTTCAATCCACTGACAAATCCACAAAAGTTCAAATGGTTTCATAACCAACAACTTTGTTCATCCATTAATACCAAATACACGGTTACTCAACTTTAAGTGCTCAGCCAAATGTTCATGTAATTCACCAAGGCTTCAAGAACTCAAGAGTAGCAGAGGCCGCGGCTGCAACAGCAGGCCAGCCTCATCGTCTTTGAGTTCTCAATCACGATATTCCCACAAATGACAACTCAAAAGTATAGTAAATTTACACCTGAGTATTGACAATGACAAGTTCACAATGTGATGACAGGAGAAGGAAGATGAATTCTCATCACACAACAATGTAGCCATTCACCATGGGGATCACGCTGAGAAGCCTCAGATTGATCTGATGAATTTCTTTCAACGATAGGAATACTTAAAAGAGACGATCCATCAACACACAACAGCCTGATAAAAACAAGATCATTGATCATAATGATATAGATCAGTAGTGTCACAGAGTCGAGAGTTTTACTAAAAGACGATAGTTCAAGTGCTCATTTATTTGGTGATACAACAAGTACAATTGGGACATTGGGTTCAATAACAGGGATAGAAGATCAGGACATTTTCGGTGGGTAGGCAGCAGATAGAGGCTCTTAAATAGCTTTTATATGTGAAGGATGGAGGCTTATGTTTCCATATTAATATGGAACTTTTGAAAGAATTTATCTCTATGTCCACTGAATGTCAGTATATTTTAACCGACTATGATAAGGTATTTGCAGAACTTTAACGTTAATAGAATAAAAAACTTAATTAACTTATCCAGTGAGGGCCAATTTACATCAATTGTATTTTCAAATTAGAGAGGTCCTCCTATCACGTGGAACTTAGATTCAGTCCTTCTTTTAAAAAAATGGGAATTAATTAAGTCATGTTATATATATTTAACAATAAAAATTTCAAATCATTACTTATATATTTTAACCATACAATAAATTGATTAGAGTATAGTTTAAGAAACCAATGTCTGTTCAATCCATTCGTCTCAGACCTGGAGAAGCCTCCTAAGCCACTATTACAGTGAATAAGGTTAACATCATCAATAGACACCACAGGTTGAACACAGAAATGAGTGCAAGCTGACAAATTAAGTCCGGGGTAATAGGATACTCGCATAGTTAGACGTGTGTAACAAACCAGTCAAAAGTTTAAAATGCCAAACAGTCAATACAGGGGAGAAGCGTTCATCACTCAAGCAAGTAGTGGCATTCTTAACTGACGTTCCTGGAGGGTTCAAACAAAATCCGAAAGGAACAAACAGGAAGGCGTATTTATATCTAGCTTTAAAAACAACAAGTACATATTGTTACATTAAAGCAACGACATCAAATTGATAATGCCTAAAGTTACTACAAGCTTAACTAAGGTTACCAGCAATGCGAAGTATAGATTCTGGTAATATGACGACGTATCAAAATACTTGTAGATAAGGGCGTCACGACCAGGCCCAAATACCAATGTAGTGTGATGAGGGACCAACCAACAAGCTCCGATTCAGGTCTAAATACTCCGCGGTGCCAGCCTTTGGCCACGTCAGAATACGGGGTCCTAGATTGAAGAAATATCAGTTTTTTCCCATCCAGGCCCCTCAAAACTTCATACTCCACTACATAGATGAGAAAAAGGATAACAAAGATGCTACAGGTTAGCCCCACGACAAGCGAATAAAACCATCAAATCCAAACACCCTTGAACGGAAACTTAGTGCCTAGTACAGAAACAGACCGAATCCAGTTCACGCCATAGTTAAAACTTTACACAACGGACAAACCCCCGGACGTAGTCTCCGCAACATTAAGAGAACAATTAACTGACAGTTAAACAATGGGCACGGTCCGAAAAGTATGAAACATTGAAGGCCCCAACCCCCAAACTAACCCATCGTCTGCTTCCTTAAGAGAACCCAACGCATCCCAGGTATCAAGACTTAACTGAATAGCAGAAGGACAGCAAACCGCACGCCCCCAACAGGCATGTGAAACTCGATGCCACCTCACCACCACTAAAGTCTTGAACAGACATCTCTTGCGACTTACCGAACCCACCGTCCGCCACACGAGCACAACTAATTATCCGCCGAAACGACATGCCGCCATTTCCCCGAGAACACTAAACACATATAGACCCCCAAGGGAAACAATGATCTCCCCATTAAAACCCAAGATAAACAACTGGATACGCACTTGTCACTGTCTGGGGCCATCTAAACGCACCTCCACACAAACTCCGCTTACATCGCTATTGGCCCGTTCCCCCTCCTAGTGACCAACCTCTCTTTTCAACACTCATCGTCAACAATTTCCTCCAAACCGGTTCTCATTATCATTCTACTCCTCCCAGGTTCGTAAACCCCCGTAAAATAGCGTTCCCTCCCACAACGTCTGTCCCACACGCACACAAAAACATACAAGCTAACCGGATCAACTGAAGACAGACGATCGCGGATGTAGGAAACCTATAATACCCGCGATGTCGATTCACAGCCGGACCCGTAGGCTCTCACACCTCCAGATTAGTAACTAAATCTCTAATACACAAAGCCTGCCCAGCCCCAGGGCCATCACTTACGAGATTAACCGAGAGCGAAGAGCAAAAAACCGCAGAATTAGACTCCGACCACAAGACCCTAAATCGACCCCTGACCACCTTCCCCCCCATCGCGCATCCCTTGTACCAACGCGCGCTCGGAGGGGGGAAAGCGGACTCATGAGCCTTTGGAACAGCCCATTGTTAAAATAGAACACGAAGTACAGAGAAAAAGCAAACACGCGAAACCAGGATTGGAAAGACAAACGATAAGGCTGGTAGTGACCATCCCAGGTGCCCTCTTGGGAATGGGGGGGGAAAATTAATGATGAGGTGCATATGAGGTCGATGGTAAGAAGGTATACGCTAAGGGAACTCGTAAGGAACATATTGCAGATGAATACTGTAAAAGGCAGTGTGTGATACGAATAAGGCGGGGGCGGCCAAATCACACAAAAGGTCAGACAAGTATGTCTGGACACATAGACAAAGCACTTCCTCCCGCGGGTGCACTAGGGTACTGTACTCACCATAACAAAAAAAACTGCAATAACGAAAGGTGCAGCGTTTGGTTTGATTAGAGTGATTAAGATAAGAAGTAGATAAAGGACCGAGGAAAAGAATGTAATGTTTGAGAAAATAAGGACGCCTGTAAGTAAACACCCAAGCTGAAGTTTCTGATATATTATTTCCAGCACATCCGTTTTGTAGTTTAGAGAAGAAATCCATTTATTGAACAGCAGTATCTTAGTGCAACTAGTATAGCCAACCAACAGGACGCGGGCGTCCAGTATGTACCAAAACTCCTGCCCAGCAGAGCGAAGAAGATCGCCATATTCGCCCATGAGTTCTGTGGGAGAAAGGACCAGAACCAACTCTTGTCGAATATGCCTTAACCTGCAGGAAAAACTCAATAAAACAGCTCAATTTGCTTGCTCTAAGCTTAGATTAAAGTGCATACATGCAGACTGAAGGGACCATGCAGTTCAATGGATTCCTAAGAGACTAGTTGATATGAGGATCATATTCTTATGGCTAAAATCTGGGTTTATCACACGTTAGCAATGGACGATGATAGATGTACAGCAAAGTTTGGAAAAGATAAAACTGTTCTTCATTCTCAGTATAAAAGGACAAAAAAATTCTTGTAAGAAAATAGACGAGTTTGCTGACCACACCAAACAAGATCACCGACAACTCTGGGAGCAATTCCAAGACATGTGCAGATTCCACAAGCGCTGGACTGGATGATAAGTGACAAAAAAGGGTATGTGCCAAAAATCGATATCCAGCATAGTTGCTTGCCTGACCACCTCTACCAAAATTTCTTTTCTGGATTATAGCATCATTCATGAAGTGAACGGTATCGGAACGAAAAGGTTCCAACCTCTCAGCAACATTTCTTATAGGCGTTCCACTTCTCCCTGAGCATGTCAGGGCTATACTTAAAACGTGGAATCGTGGAAGCGGCATCTGATAATAAAAAGATCAAAGCTTTTGGGGAAGTGGTCCCTATGCCTTAAATCACTTACCCTTATGCCATTTCGAATAACCTTGCTTGAATAGGAAGCCCAAAGGCCGCTCTTGGTGGTACCCAATAAAGGACTTATCTAGCTCAGCTTCATCTAAGCCCATCTATTCTTGGTGAAAAATCAAATAACAAGTGAGCACGATCTGTTACACAATCCTTCCTTGACAAGAAACTAAATTAGATTACAAGATTGTCAATTTCATTAAAAAGTCCTGTTAGATGTACACGACTCCGTACAATAAACACATAGAGTGTCCTCATTGAGAGCCTGAAGGGACACGGGTGCAGAGCAAACTTCTCCCCTCAGAATTGTAAATGTGTGCCAGCATTGGATCCTCCTAACAACCAAAAACATTATTAAAAAGGCCTCACTAGCCATAGTTAACAGCTTATCAATCCCAAGCAATATAAAGTAATTAGATTAGAATGGTAGGATGACAAATAATAGAAACAACAATTTAAATAAAAATGTATAGATGAGAAATACATATGAACATTATACAAAAAAATTTGATCTTTCACTCAAGACCATGACGAGTGGTCATTGGGTTGAGAAACACCTGAACTCTAAGTTCAAATCCCTGAGTTGAAAATAGTAATGATTCTTCGTATTTGACCAGGCCTGGTGGATAGAGTTATGTGGCACTTCCAAGCAGGCACAATGGGAGCAAATCAAGTATCAAAAAATAATGTACGAGGGAACCTCTAGAATCAATAGAAAACTATGATCCTAAGGTAAATAGGCTTTATTTTGGAGGGCTCTTGTTTTCGACTCACCCACTTACTGAAACCAAGAATCTAACAAAAAGTTCCAAATAATGAAGCAAATATGGTTCTTGAGTGGCCTAAAGTTACTCCAAGATGCTAATATACATGTAGGAGTGTTATTTAACGGTTATAGGAAGTGTTTATCGCTCGCACACAAACTCATATAGCACCCAAGCTGTGGCTAGTTCAAATTTCAACAGAAGACAAAAACTAGGTATGATTCTTCTAGACTGGACAGAGTTGCTGGAATCCCGTTGAATATCGAAAATGATAATACCAGTAAATGAACTCATATAATATACCTGAACAACGAGCAAACAATATCAAAATGCTTAGCCAAATATATCAACGACTTTCCATTTCCTTCATCACCACATGACAACCCAGCACGCATGATACCTGGAATCAGTGCTCAATTCGACTCAGTCCTGACTCGTTGACCCCTGACGATCACTCACTGAGGCAAGCGGGAATTTTTCGAACCATATCATGAAGAAGCCTCTTCTTCCTGTGCTGAGATAATGAGCCTACAACTATTGGTCCCATTGTTAACGAGGCCCCTCCGGGACTCACTTCTCCGTCGCTGTAGACTGTCGCGTTTATGTGATCGATGCTGGCATCAAGTTCATGGTTGGATGTTCATGGTGCGGCACCGGGCGGTTGCGGGGCTGTGCACGAGACGAGGAAAAACTGTGTTTCAGGGGTTTAGGTTCAGGAGAATGTTAGGTGGAGAGCATGGGACAATCACTACGTTCGAGAATAATAATATATTACTAAGAACACTCTCATTTTAATTACTAGTTTCCTGGAGGACGTGGTTGTCTGTGAATTTGTATAGATACGTTAGAATAACTAAAATCTAATGAAAATATATATGGTAAATTGTAATGAATAATAAAAGGTATCAATTGACAAAATTCAAAGGATACTATAATAAAACATTCATAGAAAAACTAAATTAAGAAGTTTTTCCTCTATATTGCTTGATCCTTGTTTGTCTAACAGAGTGGAAAAAAAAAAAAAAAAAACAAAACAGAAGAATTTAAGAAAAAATAACAATATAGACATTATTCTTATAAGATTGATGTGTATATAAATGAAAAATAAGTACAAAATTAGTACATAAATCTCGGAGTTATTTATCGACTCCTTTCATATCCTATCAAATCAAAGAATCTCAGCATCGTTTTTACTATAAATATAAAATAAAAAAATAGCCTTAATAATCTTGATTAGGGGTTTTATGAGATAAAGAAGTGAATTTTATATAAATAGACATGGAAGGGAATATCAAAGATATCGTAAAGTTTTAGTTTAAATTTGGAGGCTATGAATATGAAAAGATGAAGTTAGAATATTAAGAGTAAAAAGTAAAAAAAGTTAATAGAAAGTAATAATAAATATAAAGGATAGAATATGAAGAAAAAAAATAAGTAGCAAATATGATAAAAGACCAATAAAGTCTGATCATGTATTAAGCATTTAATGAATTTAAATTGGTGAAGCTAAAGTATTCTTGAATAATAATCAAGAGGACATTATTAGTGCGTCTTCATTTTGTAAGATTTTGCATCCTTTAAAATTATTAAATTTCGTTATTATATAAGGTAATACTTTATCCACATCAATTAATTATTCATGAGAGGCGCTAAGAAAAAAAAGTATAAGAAGAGAAAGAAGAAATTTAGGGTCAAGATTTTTTTTAAAAAAAATTATAATATTATATACATATAAGATTATAGATGATAAATATTAATAGATTCGATATTTATTGGAATTAATCTTATGGGAATTCTAAAAGTCATTACATTTAATTAAATTTATACAGAATTAAATATTAAATATTTTATAATAATTTAAATTTATCGAAAGAGTAAAGACCGTAATTCAACTTTCACTTTTTTGTTCATGCTGTAGTAATATATGATTATCTCGAATTAATTCGAAATTACTGAACTTTAAAATTATATGTCAAATAAAGATTTTAAGTGTGAATCTAGATTAATCAAACATCCAAAACACATATATATAATCCAAAAAGAATTAAAGAATATCTTTTCAATTATTCTCCTTTTGTAAGTCTTTTATGTTGTTATACTTTTACTGAAGTGATTTCCTTTTGTTTATAATCGATTCTATTTAAACTCTAATATAGTACAATAAAATATTCGGGAAATCTCATAAGTGGAATCGTAACTCTAATCATAAACAAGTCTAAAAATTATTTTTAAGTAAATGAATAAGAAATAAAGATTACATAGGTAACAGTGCTAACAAGTATTTATTCTATTTAAAACCACCGATAACTATTTCAGTGTGATCCACAAGTGAAGTCTAAAGAAAGGTAATGTGCACGCAACCTACTTTGTCTTGTGAAAGGTGTAGAGACGTTTCATCCCCACAATTTAAACCAAATTCATATTGCAACTCTTCCAACGCATCTATTGATTGCCAAAAAACAATGCATCAACAAGTTTTACACAAGAATGTCAATAATCGTCATATATGAGAGATAGGGATAAGGTTATGTGAAAAATGTTATGCATGAGAATTAGCTAACAAAGAAGGCATCCTATTTAATTAAGTGTGTCATTTCCAGATTCTGCAATCAGTTCGAAACAAGATTCATATTGTAGCATGGAATCTACGCTGCAATACCGCACTCTTTTAGCCTTCAGAGGACGCTGCTTTATCACCTTCAAAGTATAAAAGTTAATCAGACTACAAATTACATTGACAAGTTAAGGTAAGAAATAACTCTCACCAGGGTCGAGTATCCAAGAGAAACGCGGGAGTCTAATCTGTACGCATAGCAATTGAGGTTTGTGATCGTAACATCGAGCGAAGCATTTCTTACTGTTGAATAGCAATCAATGCGACGAGAGAAGAGAAGTACATCGGGGCTGCAAAGGGAAACAAGCGGTAGCAGTAATGGTTATATACGTGAATTGTGATGCAGCAGAAAACACATTGGATGAAAGAAGGTGCCACAAAGAACTTAGTATCACTAAGTTTGCTACTCGTTCCAGCATTTCATTTACAGGCACAGGCAGGCAGCCATGAGCCATTTACTGAGACACAAAGGAAAAAGGGGTTATAAGTCGGCTCCAATAGCCGTAGTGACTATAGGGATGAATAGATATTTAAGTAGAGCAATCGAATGCAACATATAGTGCTCTGAAAGGAACAATTGACTCTCTAAAATATTGGTATGCTCCAAACCACCCAGTAAAGATAATTTAGAATGGGCAAGTCATGACTGCACGTTGTAGAACACAATTTACTATTGCAAGTCCAGTGAAATTTAAAGATAACTACGACTGACTTCCCCCGTTGCAATTGGAAGTTCACACTGAAGAGTTAATGATCCTAAAGTTAACTAGTCCAGGCTTCAACTTCTGATAGATAGTACAGAATTCAGATGGTAAGAGCAAGTGCTAACAATTTGAAAACATGGTTCTCTGGAAACTAGCGATATACCAAATGTTAAATATCCAGACAATTCGAATTTAATCACAAACCTCAAAATGACAAGAGACTCTGCATATCACATTTCAGGAAGATATATGATCTCACAGGTTAAATAATTGCTCCTAAACGGAAGGCTACGAAGGAAAAGAGCTAAAAACAGACAAGCTGCACAAAAAAAAAGACAGAGGCGCGGGTGAAACCATTTAGCTAAAGCTTTTGCAATAGATTAAAGGCATGAGTTATGAGACGGTAAGGATACAAAAATACTAAGCAGATCAAGGGACAAATCTTAACTTGAGCATCAAAGCCCTCAAAAGATTACAGAGAGCAGCTCAAAAGTGTTTTTAGTGTCTGTGCTGTACGTCATCTTCTGATGAAGAAGAAACTAACAAAACGCAATACAGCCTAATAGGCAACTATATACTTAAACTACAGTGTTTGTTCAAGGACATCAATGCTGATTGCAACATTTCTCTAGCCTTTCGGTCTGGCGTACATCCAGTGGATTCCATTCACGATATATCGGGGACCTATCAAGCGACAACAAAGTCGAGCCAAATAAAATTGTACTGTTTTAAATATGAAAAAAGTAAGTCAGCATCTAATTCAAGACTTTTCACTGCCTTTGCGAACTGAAGCCCAAATTACTCCTTTTTTATGCAACAACTATCATGCATTTTAAAATAATGTCTTTTTTAGTCACATTCACAGTCAAGAAAAGAGTGAAATGAAAGCAATGGCCTCATAGCACTATTTAGAAGCCAACCTGATCAAATTTCTTATTGCCCTCAAAAAAGCTTCATTAAAGTGCTATTAAGTATCAAATCAGGAGTAATTACCCTACGATAATAGCAGCAGCACTATAGCCAAAGTTGATGACAGGAAAATATGGTTTAGGGAAATTTGGAATGTAAGGGACTTACCATTTCTCCTTTAGATATGTCTGAGTAAAATTGATTGTGCATCCATATGCCTACCAGCATTCCCAAAATCATTTATCAACATATTTAGCATGAGAAGGTTTGGTTTCCCATCCCTTCGGCTTTCCATTTATCTGACAGAACCTTTCACAGTCTGCTCAACATAATCCCTGCACATAAGCAAAAATAGACTCCGCCTACATTTCAATTTGGTTCATTTACTTTCCTTTTTAGTCCGTTTCCAAAAGGAATGTATCTTTCCTTTTTTTTGGGCAACTCTGAGTTCTAAACTTTCCACATAGATGTTTAAGACCACAAGGATTTAAGACATTTTTGTACATAATCATATATCCTTAGATTAGTTTCAAAGCACAAGATAAAGTTGTCTTACTTTCTCAAACACCGGGTCAAGTCAAAACTGACAAGAAATGAACGGAGGAAGTAAAAGATGGAATCTCCTCAAAAGCTTACGTAATATACTATCTTGAAAATAGTAATACGATTGAAGGAATCATAACTACATAATAAATGATGTAAAAGAGAGCCCACAAATTTGTAACACGCCTTTCTTGGGTTTGCCAAACCCTAACATGTCTTGGGAAGAGAATGAGTTTTGACTGTATAGATGGAAGACATTTTGACTGAAATATCAACTCAACTACACAACCCAAACTTATCAACCAAAATTAGCAATACCATTATATATTAAGTGGCAAGATTTCACAGTATGCAGCTCCCAACTTTGGAAATATTTCAACCTCCCAAGAGGAATTTGCTTTTTGTACCTAAGACAACACTTGCCTTCTGAAGACCACTACAGTAGTCATTCCGTTAACTGTCAATGTCATCCATTCCTTTTTACGTAAATGGAAATTCACACTCAGTTTTTTAGGTAATAACATAAAAGCAAAATCCAGTCTCCTTCAAGAAGGGAGATAAAACAAACTCACCTGACTGCGCATAGGCATGGGCAGGGACACAAAAGATGCTAGGTGCAAGCTGAAGGCCTGTCCCAATTTTAGGCATTTAAACCAATATTGCATCCTCAAATCTCCCATGCTGGCATAACTATCAACCAAGACAGCGTAAATAGCCCACTCTGTGAGGTTCTCTCCCTTGCATATACTTCTTCAAGAATAGTCTCAAATGTCATCCCACCTGCCCGGTGTCCCTAAATGGGTATAAGATAAGGAAGATCTTAGGATCAGGGTTTATAGTCTGTTCTTGCATCTCATTGAACAATTCTATAGCAGTATCTCAAGATGCACATACTTGCACTGCCATCGGATCAGAGGAATTCATGTTCTAAAATCAGGTTTATGCCCTCTTGGCGCATTTTGTCAAACATTCCTAATGCCTCTCCCAGACTCACAAGACTTGCCAAAAGTATCGATTGATGATGCTATTTATTAAATAACGGCTTATTAGTCGTAGCCCCATCCGCGGAATCTCTTCCACAAGGCTCAGTGCTTTTTCCACATGCCATTGTCCCTATACAGTCAAATTATTTTAATATCAAACGAAAGAATTTACAAGGATAACTTTGCTCTCATTTTGGCCAACAATAAAACCCAAGTATCTTCAAGCCGCCCAGCACCTGACTACTACTCAAGCAGGATCCTCATAAGTTTCTTGGTTCCTGTCAAACAGCCAAATCATCAAAGTAGTAACATCAAGACCTTATCTGCTAGCCTTAAAGGCCATTTCTAAAGAAGCTCCTAAGTACGATATGAACACCTGTATCTTGTTTACGACTAGAACCATAACATTTCTTGAAAAGATTGCATCAGCTTCCGAAGTCCTTGCCAACACATTCCAAGGGCAGCGATTCAGGATGCTATAAGATCACAAAAACTTGATGAAAACCCAAAGCCTCCATCTCAGAAAGAAAGCAGCTCATTGCCTTAGTCAATGTCACCGTCCAGTACACAACTCACATATGGACTCATTGTACAATCCTATGAAATTCCTCACTCATTTCGTATAAACAAGTCTGTGCTCATTATTTGAGTTTTCAATGGTTCCATTAAGGACAATTAACTAAAAAGCCAAATCTTTACTCTACTTGCCGCAATATAAGCTGGCATGAGGATGTAGCAAACTCGTGTTGATGGATTAATGTTAGTTAGACAAACAGGTACAAGCCCACACATATGAGGACATAATAGCTGGACTGGATCTAAAAAGAAGCTTTTGCGCATCTGCATGATTCTATTTTCTCACTGCAAAACCAAAGAAAACAGGTTAAGTAACGTAGATACTGAAGAAAAGAAAACGGATAGTGGAGCATAATAGCGCCAAATAGTTAGTATGCTACTGACCTTCACTTCTTGGTTGAGGTTCAAGTCCTCCACTGTAAATCCCCTCCCCCCCCTCTTTCCCCTTCCTACCCCCAATTCAAAAGGAACAAATAGAAAAAAGAAAAAAAAACGGTAATTTGCAAGCAAAAAACATTTTTAGTTATCACCCAAACATAAGACATCGTCTCCGAGGAAGAGTGATGAGTTATGCACATACAAATTACTACATGTCATCAGGGGACATCAGCTCAAAATTCTAATCATCAGTCCTCTTTCCACATTATATCACAACAGAAGTCAAATCCATTACAGATTCATACATTATTACCATATCTTATGCTTTTGATTACATTCTACAAAAAAAAAAAAAAAAAAGCATAATATTCTAGGTTCAAGCTCAATGTTCACCCAGCAGAAAATTTTTTTTTAAATTTTTTCTTGTATCAAAGCAAACAAAATTAAATGTTTTGTTTTTAATATACTAATCACTATTTCACCCAGTAATTTTATCCACTTTGCAGCATGAGGGAATTATAAATACATCGAGAAATCTTAATCGTTAGTTGATTGAATACCTGAACCTTTCAAACTTGTTGGCGAGTTCGATCCGTAACCCCTTCCCGAACAAAGAAAAAAAAAAAAATCCACATCGTTTGTTGAGTACAAAAAGCAGATAGTAAATCGTTATGCATGCTGTTAACCACAAAATCATTGAAGAAATGGAGTTAGTTAGCAATGCTTACAGTTGGATTCGACTGTTCGAAAACTTGATTGAAACGGAGCAAAATCGCAGTGTATTTTCTGCGAAAAAACGTTAGATGATGATGATGATGTTTAATGGCGATTTTTACCCTACGTTATTGAAGCAAAAGTACTAAGTTTTATCATTGTTGCCTTTGTAAATGCAAGGTTATTCTGAGTCACAAATTGACGGATTGATTGAGGACACTTTTATTTTTAGTCCCATTAAGGAAGATTTGCCAAAATAGTCCAAACTTGATACGTCTCAAATTATTTATCGTGTTTTTTTTTTATATTCCTTAAGATAATATTAATTTTACGAAGTTATTTTGACAATTTTATTTTTATTTATATCTTAACTTAAGTTTTCAATCATTTAACATTATGATTCACATATAACTAAAGTGTTTGTAGTCTCCAAGAATTCATACCAAGAAAAGATAATTGATTTTGTTAATAATTTGAGATATAAATATAATAAATAATTAAATTGAAACGAGGAAAATACTATTTGAAATGGTCAGAGTTTGTGAATGCGTGTAACTCTTGTATGAGTTGTGAACCATCAATTCATACTTATCATCATTCCACACATCTTGTTAAATATTCGCGCATTTATCAAATAGTACAATTGGTATTTTTTAACGAACTTATAAAGATTTTATATATGATGGATAATAAAAAGGCGTGAAAATGTAATTTTTTCTGATACATCTAAAACTCTAGTATCATATGATAAAGAATTTGATGCCTCGTGAAATTACATGATTAAAAACCATAAGGGGGGAAAAAAATTTTCCAACTTAAGCAGGGTTGTGAAAATATTAGTTTTATCTTCTAGTAGCCATCTCTTCCAATCTTGTTGAGAATTAAACCTGTATGGATGAAAATATCTTGATTAATATTAACTCCAAAGGTATAATCTAATTAAATTAAGATATATATTACTACCTGTTTATTCCAATCAGTTTCAGAGTGATTGTAAGTAGTACATAGTCTGGACCCAGTTTGTACCATAATATGCCAAACCCAACACCCTACAAACAAAGACATCCAAAATTGGAGAAACTGTTAACACAAAAGTCTTGTGTTGCTCGAATTCTTCAAAAATATCGGCAGGTGCATGTCAACGATCCGATATGGGTGCACACAACATTTTTATGACCGAATAACGAGCAATAGTAGCAAGGAAAAGAAAAGGGAATGAGAGAAACTTCCTTTAACTTGGCAATTTTGCAAATATTAACCCAAGCCACAATCCACCTGGAATGCCTACTTATAAATAATAACAAGCTATCGTTACATAGGATACAATGCTCTGCATCCGGCCGCCAAACAGAAATCACCTGCATCAAGAAAATCTTGATTTTTTGCGCGATTCTGTTCTTTGGAAATGAGTGTCGTAGGATGAGGCATTTGAAAATGGAGGAATGGAAGTACTCACCAGAGCGAACTGGTTGAATACTGTTCAGGAGTATGCGAAAATAAAATGCTAGTAGAGGAGACAGTTTTGACTTCTATAGCCACGTCTTGACTGTCGTGATAAGTTAAGCAGACGTCCACGCAAAGAACAGAAAGAAAGAAACAGAATGAATCGAACCAATGACAATTGATGTTGTTTGCTGTATTCCATTATGAAAGCTTGCTGCTTGCGCGCTCCTCTTCCCAGCTCATTTGACAACTCGACACTAATTGAAAACATCGATAAAGAAGATCCTTTAAAACAATAACATCATGGATTACAAAAATATGATTATATTTACCATGCTGCATGTAAGAAACCAAGAGTATCATCATTTTCCCAGCATTGATGTTAAGGCTGCCAATTACAAGGGGTAAAAAATTGATCGAGAGGTAAAAGAAGCTTGAATGACAAAAGGTTTAATCGACTAAGAAAGAAGGATAAACAACGTTTACCATATCGAAAGAGCACCAATCTGGAACCATAGCATTTTCAAGTTTCCTGTAATAAGAACTCGTATACATCTGTTACCAGAATTCAAAGGGCTGCCAAAATAGGAAACTCGAAAAAATTCAAACTTTCAGGCTCAAGATGCTTTAAATAAACATGATACTTCCTATATCGCGAGCAATTGAATGAGTCTCACCAAAGATGGCACCAGAAGAACAAAGATAAGCCTTGCTTACAGGCCAAAGATCCTTGAATGCCCAACATGTAAAAGCCTTTCAGTTTCTTGCATAATCAAACATACGAAACATAACTGACCAACATGGGAAGCCAGTATGCCCAATGTAGAATCATGCACCAAGTGATTCCGACGTAACTCACCGTTAAAAGCAGGAGAGGCGGGAAACGTGGAGCGAAGGTACAAGTGCAAGTATGTAGCATAATCTTGTTTTTGCTTTGCGTTTGTAAAAATCATTGACATGTATATGATGCAACGAAGGAATAAGTCACTGGACTAACCATAAAGAAATGAGCCCCGCCTCTTTTCTATCTCTTCATTCTGTCCTAAAGCTTTTAGGATCGGCGTGGTGAAGATATAGAGTGGTAAGCAAGGTTGTGGCTTACTGTCAAGACGATCCAAGATCTTTGGAGAAAAATCCCGAGCATGTGATATTGTTGTGCTCCATACGATTGTCCCACACAACGTTTCTAATCCACTTGCCTTCCAATCTGCAGTAATACAAATCATACTTACTGTAACTCATCAATTAACAACCATCAGTGTTAATCCACAAATGGGCCGTGTGCAGAGAGTAGTGTTATACATGTATACCGCGATCTACCCCTAAAAACAGTTACTGAAACAAAGAGGCAATAGCAACAAAAGAAACAAACAACAAGCTAGCGAAGTTGAAACAACTAGTGAGAAGTAGAAATCAAAAGGATAAGGGAAAGAAACGAATACATACTGAACTCTGGGAAAAGGAAATTGACTAAACTGACCTTCTACCCTAATTTACGACCTCCTCCACATCCTAATAGCAAGGATCATGTCCTCATAACTAAGTTGCGTCATATCCTTTCAATATCTATTATCACCACGTTATTTCCTAGGTCTACCCCCCCTTCCTAGAGCCTAAACACGGTTCAAACTTGAATCCGGGGAATCCACACCACCATATCCTCTTAACATGTCAGAACCATCGCAGTCCCCTTCAAGAATCTTTAGCATCACTAAAACAACCACTACTATGAATCATGAGCTATGGTTAAATACATTCCAATTCGTGTTAGGAAATAAGTGAGTTAGAACAGAAAAAGTACCAGAATGCAATTGCCAATACAGGAGGACAGACTGACTAAAGCATAAGAGCAAGTTCATTAGGTCCAGATGACCAACAAATGAGTGCGTAATAACAGTTACCTCCAAAAGTCCGAAAACTTTGTAAACATTGCTGGAGCAGCAGCAATACCCACTTTGCTTGCATCTCGTCCATAACTTCTGCCTTGAAATTCACTTCCTTTTTCACTCTCCTCCACACCCTTGCACTCACTCAACACTTCTCACTGATATCAGCTTCCAGTTTCGCATACAAATTTTCAACTTAACAGACTACAAATCCTAGCAGTGAATATAAAACCAAAATGAAGTAATCTTTCTAAGTAAGTGAGTGAATATATATTAATTAAATAATCTGTCAAATACCAGTAAGTATGGCCTGATAGGAGTGTAAGTATCCTCTGCCTGTGAGAGAATGAGAATGTTTCGCCAAGAATACGGAAAACAACAGTGTAATCTAAAAGAGGGTTTGAGAAGCAGTAGTGATATGCAGCTTTCCCCCCTTATCTCATGAAGATTAAAAAGATTGTTTCGATAAATCTCGGCACAGGGATCAATAGGCGGAGGATACTAAATAAGTCTAATTGAGTTCATTTTATATAACATTACATTATAAACAACATTACACTATCACTTACCTAGATGATTGATAGCTACAGCCTACAGGTCACTCTTAGGTGTTAGAAGATAACGACGAAAAGATTATTTTTATGTAACGATTGATTGCTGTGATTGCGTCATTAATTAATATTTTCTTCATTTGTCTTCATATCTTATTAACGAATTTATTTGATCTTCTCTTCATTTTCTAGTACTTCCATCCCCCATACCGACTTTCGAGTAGGTTTCATTCAAATCATTGAATGGTGGGACATTATTCTAACGACGAAAAAAGTGATACAATTTATCAAACATTGTCATTCAGTTTTTAAAAAACACTAGACTACAATATGATTACAACACAATAATATAATACAATATGATATATCAGTAAAAAATATGTAACAACCATCCAAAATAAAGGTGAGTGGAACAAACTTTCAAGATAGCACATGATTTTGGCTTTACTTGGTCCCTTTTTTATTGCTCGAAGGAAAAGTTGGTTATTAAAGAGAGAGAAAAGAATATAAGAGTAAATAAGATATTGACCTTTTTTAATTCTGGCAAAGTACTATATTGCTGGATCAGTAAAAGGAATCAAATTCTGGGAATATTCATCTCTCTTATTTCACCCACACCAAAACTTTAATTCATTCTATTTACTCATCACGCGAAAGGAACTAGAAAGCCAAAATATATAATGCAATAAAGGTCTTATTAGGATTCTTTTTTCTATTATTTTCTATATAATTATTGATTTGAATATACATTACAGTCGAGAAATTTATCTAAAAACAGTTTTTCGTTTCATTTTCACAACGGTAAGAATGGTTGCGTAGATATCTTCCTCTCTTAAACACACTTATGCGAACAGTTAAAACATTGTTGAGTGTTAAACACGGGCTGACCTTACGGCCACTAACTTTTTGGTGCTAATGGTTAAAAGATAAATCTTGCCAGGCCCAGTTTAGCCATCGATTACTTGAAGATTTGATAGAAATATTTCACTATCATAAATTATTAGTATTATTCTTATTATTATATTATTATACTTAAAAATATTATATAAAATTTTATCATAATTAAATATGTGTATTACACGTGATGATACATAGTTTTGTTACAAGATACACAAAAATAGGGAAAGAGGCGAATGCGATTCATATGTATCAAGATACATGCTAATATACAGTAGATACATGTATCCATATGTATCGGAGACTGGGAATAACTTCACACGTAAATGGATATCATCATATACAGAGGAGAGTGTGAGTGATGACAAGCAAAAATGGGCTTAAATTAGAACGTTATTGATGGCAAAATTTATGAAATCTCGAAAAGAAAGATGTTCAATTAAAGGATGGCGAATCAAAATCATTGACTAAAATATTTTGAAATTTATATAAAAGGATTAGCTAGTTGCATTCAAGAATTTCATTGTTTATATGTCTCTATAAAATTTGAAAAAAACATTTATCCAAAAAAAGTTTCACAACATAGTAATTTCAATCTTTGCTAGTAATAGATATTGCATATTTAGTTGAACTCAAAAGTATGTTTATTAAGCTATATTATTAAAATAAATTTTGTTGGATTGATTCAATGTCGGACCAATAAAGAAATGTGTATATTTAATCAAATACTAGATAACTGTATGTTAATAGAGACAATTTAAAGTTTGCGAATAATTATTAAGAACAAGTGATCTAAATAGTGGAAAGAATGGAATTTTTTAGCAAATTTGATTCATTAAGAAATATTTTAATTACAAGAAAAAAAGATTCAATAAATGAATCTCCCACAACAATTAGAAGATTAAAGCGGTATTAGTTACGAAGATTTGAACTTATCAATGAAAGTCGATAAATTATACTAAAATTAATACTAAATAATTTATTTCTTATTCCAATTACCAAACAATTCCATATTACATACCACGAGGAAATTCGTGTTACGAGCAAAACTCGAAAATACAAAACAAATTAAAAATTGAAAAGGAAAAAAAACAAAATTTGAATATATATTTTTTAAATTTTGTAGTGCTTATTTGGAACTTTACTAAACCGGTCTTAAACCCATTTCTTCCAAACCTATTCTCTTCCCTAGCCTCAACTAACCTTTCCCGCCACAAAATATACAGCACATTAGGCTTCTCAAGCTACAAAGCTCCAATTGAACCTTCAGAATTCAATTTTTTTTCCAATTGGAGCTTTCAAGATGAATCAGGTATTTGTTTTTTTTTTGTAGTTTTCAGATTTTTATCGTTATGCTGTTGTTGATGTCTGATATAGTCAATGCATTTAATAATATGTAGAGTTGTTGATTTTACCTGTTATCGATTGTTTGATTGTCAACAATCTGAACTGTTTTATGTTTTTGACTTCTGGTGGAGCTTGTTTTATACTATTATCCCCTTTTGCGGTCGAGCTAATGGGTTATGATGTGTGGGGTATGTGTATGCTTCAAAATGTTTCCGCTCACTGGTTTGAACTTGCGTTTTTAGTTTATAGGTGTCTTTGATAATGTTGTGTCGAGGCCAAATTGGCTACCTCCACCAGGGGTACCTGCCACCTTGCACCGATCCCTAGTACAGGGAAATAAGTAGCATTGTTTTGAGCGGAATCATACTGTGATTTGTTGCACTGAACAACCTCTCATCTGCTATGAGGTAGGAGAAGGTCTGTGTACATCTACCTTCCAATTCCCGCGGGTATGTTGTTTTTGTTGTTGTGCGTTCTTGAGATGAATCTTGGCCTCTCATGGTCTATTCCACTTGTTGACCCTCAGTCCACATGATTTGAAATATGTTAGCTTCATAGGGATGCTTATGCCACTTAATTTTATGCTTGATGTACCAACTAAATTCCGAAGTTGCAAATAGGTGATAATTTGTAAAACTGGTGCTTGTCTGACAAACTACTTTTGTACTACATGGTTCTTGGATAGTGGCATGTTTTTGTTTTGGTGGTTATGTAACAAAAAAATGATACATGCTTACAGGGTGCATCAGAGAACGTTGTTGAAAGAGGGTTCATTTAGTTTCAGACAGATGAAGAAGTTCGTCGGCATATGTTGTAAAATCACAAGCCTATTGCTTGAGGGATACAGCTAACAGTGCCTAATGGGCTGGATTGATCCGGCAATGGGTCCCCTTGATCATTATTCGCAGAGGTACTTCTAATTGGTGGCTGCAGTGTTTTGAACACTCAGGTTACTACTTGTTAGATGAAAGTATTATTCACATGTCTTAGTTGTCTTTAATCACTACTAAAAGTACAATTTTTTCACAGTATAGTGAGTATATTATTGAACGTATACCTTCAAATCATCACAATACGATCTTCACTGATTAATTCCAATATAATATATCCAACAAACCAACAACACCGTAGCGTAATTTCCAATTACTATTGCTTCACGAGTGGGAATGATTACAGTGTATTATTATGCAGATGTTCAAGGTATACAAGTATGTATGGTCTTTTTGCCATCATAATGTTGAGTAGTTATTTTTACTATGGAAACCGAATACGTGAAGGGGAGGTTGTAAGCTCTTTTAAGTCCCCAATATGCTGGAGTGTAGGTGTAATGATTTGATTGATTTTTTATTCAAACTGGTTATTTTTTGCTTAAGTTAATATGCTTGGAAATATATTTGGTAAAGTATATTGAGAAATAATATAGACACCTGACTCTAGGTTATTATAAGTTTGTCTTACCATTTACTTATCGAAATTATAATTGTGTATTGCAGTATAATGACTAAAATTTCTTGTTAGTCACTAGGTTCAATTTGTTCCTGTTCTGTGGTTCTCTTTCTTGTTCATGTCGTGTCGTTGATTTGTTTATGTAACAACTTGTTCCAGATGTAAATTTTGTTCCCAAAGTAACTGCTCTGGTCACTGTGTCATATTGAACTTGTTTAACAGTATACAATCCCTTGCTTTTCAAAATATGACGCACAATCTTCTGCAAAGAACATGATTTTGCTCCTTTTAGGGCATCAAAGAGCAGAGGTAAGTTTTTTTTTTTTGTGCTAGGATTATAATTTTTTTTCCTAGCATTTGATAACCTGTATTCTTTTTCCGATAATACTCTACATTTCTTTTCTGAGTTAGGTTGAGTGAAAAGTGTGTTGCTGAACTAGAGTAATTGAAAAGGGTTGATTGTTGTTGGGGCCAAAATGATCGGATGCTCTTTCTCCTGATTAATTCTACTGATCGGAGGAAAGTGAAGGAGCCCATATGTCATTACTATGGTTAGATGATTGAATGTCAGAGCCGATCTTGGAGGACCAATAAGAGACAATATTGGGACAACTCCAGTTTTTACTGAAGCTGGCAGTTTATTGATAGAATATTGATAGAATTTCAAGCAAAACGGAGAAGTAGCAACTGCAAAGCAAAGAATCCAAGATTCAGAACACCTAGTTTTGACGTTTCATATCGGTATATCTTTTTTTCATCCTACTGGTGTCTTTAAGCATTGTTCAAATCTTTTGAAAAAGATGCATTGTTCATGATTTTATGTTGTGTTGTATTTGGCAATTGCCGTTCTTGATGTTACCGAATGAGTATTGATTCTGTTGCGAAGTGTAGATGTTTTTGTCCAAGCTTGACATCATCATTTTACGAAAGAATAAGCTTGGCTGATAGTGTTTGCCCATCTCATCTAAAGCTAGTGCTAGCGAGAGCACAATTGTATTTACTTAATTATGTCTTCAACAGGTCCGTAGGCGCGGGCTTGATTCTTTTTGATGGGTAAGTATGTGGAATGTCTTTTGATTATATGGTTGGCAGTGAGACTGGAACCTAGACCTTGCTGGCTGTGATTACCTCAGGACGTGGCGTGGACCAATACTTATCACCAAAGTTTTGGGATTCAATTGAGAGCTCAAAAAAGATGGCTCACGAAAGGTGCGTCTCCTTATGTGGTGTGGACAATCTTCCCTTTTCTTTGATCAAGTAAAGATTCATTGATAACACAAGGCCATCTTGGTAGTATCATGTGGTTATACCAAAAAAGAGGAGGGCCCTGCAACATTTCCTAATACCATATCTCTTACCTTTCAAACAAGAACACCAATACATTTAACCACCTCTATGCTAGGGAAACCAGTTGAAAATGTAAGTAGTTCATAAATGGCTAGTTCATGCATTCTGAGGGGTGGTGTAGTTTGAAAGCACGACTGGGGAGATGTTATCCCTAGTGGGGTCTGGAGTGTTATTCAAAACCCAATGCAGTTTAGCAGGTTTGAAAAAATAGTCTCTTTTTCTAGTATAAGCTATCACAAATTCACATTTTATTAAGTTAACCCCCCCCCCCCCCCCCCCAGAGAGAAGAGAGAGAGAGAGAGCTGTAAAACACACAAAAAGGTGTGTACAACAGTTAACCTCCCCACCTTCTCTGTTGCGGGTTTCCGGGAGTGAGATTTTTGTTTTCGGGGGTGGGATAGGTTAAGATGGCATTGACCATCCCTTTCCCTTGGGTAATTGCAAGAACCGTGTTTGAAAAAATTGATTGCTCAGTGAAGAGTGGGAGAAGAAGAGCGAGAAAACAGAAGGGCTTGGAACGCGGTTCCGTCGGTGTTAATGTGGATAGTTGGAGAGAAAGGAAAGAAATAGGGAGAGCTTTGAAAGATGTAGAGTCGAGTTTCTTGCAGTTGAAAATTTAATGAAAAGTCTCTATCACCCCTTTTTTCTTTAGTGTAAACAGAAGTAAGTTCCTGTGGGGGAGATTGGGTAGATTTTGTAGAGTACATATTATGTGAGGCTCTATTTTTTGGGATTAACCTATGTATACGGCCGTTCTGTCCATGTTATTAATGGAAAATACTTCTAGCCCAATAAAGAAAAGACAACAAAAAGAACCATATCTAACAACAAAAAATGGAGTTTGAACCAAATAGCTTAACAACTGCCTTCTTCTCAGTTATTTTGCATAATTTGGATCTATTAGTTTGTTGCTTTAGCATCTGCATGTCCATATTGTGATTTCCTGTATCTATGTTCAACTTCTTTTGATGAAGTAAAGGATGTCATTAAAGAGCATCAGTGTTGATGCTGAAAGGCAAAGTGTACAAAGAAGAGAGGTTAGTTCTCCTCACATGAGCACTAAAGCTTGGATCAAAGAGCTAACAAAATTCCAAAAAACTGGCAACACTATTAACAAGAGAAAGTTCCAAATAAACAGATTGACTGGCATCTAAGCTTTAGAGTATTGCTTGGAGTTGAGATCCCATCAAAAGCATCTGCGATTTCTTCTTTTCCAAGAATTGCTCCAAAAAAATTAACGCTGGAATCGTTCTCCAGATTTTTTTTTTTTCCGTCCTTGGGGGGGGAATGGTTGGTATCAACTTTCCAACAATCCACTGAGTGTAGGCTGCGCCTTCTGTTTTGAGGGAGACCCAGTGTGACCAGAACAAGCAGTGGATGAAGAAGTGCGGTGTATGACTACAAAGGGCATTGCAAAAAAAAAATGGTGGTTGCCTTTTTCAGATGAATGATGTCACAAAATGGCATCTACGACAGAACTATTTTCTTTTTGCAAAGGTTATCATGAGTTAGAACAACATTCATTTAGAGGAAGCCATGTGAAGCATATTCCTTTAGGTGGGATCATATGGCATCTACTGACCAGAACTATTTTCTTTTTGCAAAGGTTATCATGAGTAGCACAACATCATTTCGAGGAAGCCATGTGAAGCATATTCCTTTAGGTGGAGTCATAATTTCCAACAGTGTTCCATGGCCAGTTGTCAGCAACCCATTGTGAGAGTCGTGATGCAGTAGTTAGTAATTCTGTGACTGTGTCTTTCCCCTCCTTGGAACTGCCCATACCATTCTCTATTCTCTATCCATGTTCAATTAAATTCTCTATTTGGATAAGTTTTTTGGTTACATGTTTTAATGTGTTATGTTATTTTTTGCTGCCAAACACTAGGTAAAATAAGCCTATAAATCCTTCCAGCTTCAGTTGCTACCATTTTTTTTTTGGTTTTAAACTTTCGAAGTCTGTGCCCCATCCTGTTTTAATTTGACTTTTGGTTGGAGGCATTAGTTTAGTGCATATATTTGTGTTTCTATACACTCTTAAATTTGTCTTCTATGGATCTTTCAGAAGGATGTAATTTTGATGGCGTTGTCTGCCTTATTATAGTCTGTTCTAGAATATAGTTCTAGAAAGACCTGTTTTTGGTATGATTCAATTGGCTAAGTTCAGAGGCCGGGCACATGTATCCTGAAGATTTTTCGGTGATTTCTGGAGTTTGCAGTTCGTAGCTTCATGTTTGATTTCTTCGTTAAATGTTGTCTTGATTAAATAAATCAATACTTCTACAAGACAATAAAATTACTCGTAGTTACGAAAGTATAACTGTTGTTTCTCTTCCCAGGATTTTTTTGGTAGGATATCTCAAATAAGCAAATTAGGGAAAATTATATCAACAGTAGGTAGCAGTTCAATCTTCATTGACACTGGTGGAAGTGAGGAAAATCCTCCCTTTTGGGAAGGGGGGTTTTTGTAAATGCCACCGAGCGTTTAGGGAAGCTGAGACCGTTATGTGTGACTTCACTGATGGAGTAGAAAACTCTAAGGGGACCAAGGAAGGGGGTGACCCAGTCTGATGTGGTGAGCAACAGAAGACTCATTTCAGTAGCACATTACCTCTCAGGTATAGAGCATCCACGTTCCGCCGGTGAGCAATAGCATTGTAGTTACATGTATTCTAGTTGTTCACTCTGATATTGTTGTAATCATCTTTGCTTGAATATTCTGATGAGAATAATATCTTAGCGTATATAGATTGTAGTAGTTTATGTTTAGCCAATCTTTTTTGTTATAATTGAAAGTCAGAAGTATTATAGCGCATTTATGGAGAATGAAGCTCCTCTTGACATTCTCTTCTGTGATATTCAGAGCAGCACCGTAATACATCTGGCAAGGTGGCTGGTCCCTCTATGTTTCTTTTTGGATTCTATTCTTGTACCACAGTCAAATTCCGTCCTCCAGCCAAAGGGTGGTGATCTGTAAGCATTTTGAAAACCGCATGTCTCAATTTTCTTATATTTGTATTTTTGCTTTCTTTTGTCAGCCTAGAGCTACTAAGAACCATGTAGTGCCAAGATGTGTTCTCAAACTTTTGTGTATAATAGTCCTTATCAAAAAATGTGTATAATAGTCCAATTTTGCTCGCATCGATTTGCTAGTACTAAATTTCCAGGACAATAATGAAAACAACAATTCCCTTATCAAAAAATAATGAAACATACGCTATTAGAGCTTGAATGGTATAGAGCTTTTTGGGAGGTTATTTGGCACACTTTTGTCAAGTGCATCGAGTAGATACCGATTTGAGTTGATATTGCTATATCATAGCATGGATTCTAAAAAGGTATTCATGTTAGGTCTCTATCTCAAGGTTACTTGAATCTATCCTCCATGTTTACCAATACTCGAGCAGCAGAAATGAAAATCAAATAGCGATGATTGATCTGTAAGGTAAATGATTAAGATGTTATAATTATCATTTTCCTTTTACATTATCAATGTTTATTTTTACTCGTAATAAATATAGTGTTTTAGTTTATGACGGATAGTTTTAAGTAAATTTTATAAATTCCATGATATTAAATACCCCGTGAGGCGCGGTAATTTTACAGCGAAATTAATATTTCAGAGATTTGAATGTTGATTTCGGTCTTTTCTGATACTTTTGGTGGATATTATAACTTATGTTTCTACCTGTGGAAGTATTCAAGCAAGATCTAAGTTTCGGTTCTATGTATCCTCAACTTATTCATAAACTCCACGATGTACTTCTACGCTCTTCAACACCTCCATTATCCACCACCATAAATTCCCCTTTAGCATTTTACCTTCTTTGCTAGCCAGAAAATAGATGTCTACCTGAACATCATATCCATTCCACGTGTCACCCATTCTATCCACCACTGTGGTTGTGTCAATTTGTTCCATTGGCGTGACAACGAAGAATTTTCATGTAAGAGAACTTCTCTTCAAGGGAAAACTTTTACCCTTTTGGCCCTCTCACAGCAGATCATAGTACAATGACTTCATGCCAAAAGTTGCAGTTTCTGCATTTGACTAAACCTTCATATGCTTTCAAGAAATATTGAATATATTTTGAGAAACAGTAAATTTCAGTGCAATAGTATCAGCACTAAGAGGCTGGGTTAGTGCAACCAAGGGACAGTAGAAAAAGCTAAAATAACTTTTCTCATCATCTATGCATAAACTCTGATAATGTCTAGAAATGTTTCTGGCTCTTTTAGGCAATCCTCATACTGAAAGGAAAGTAAGAAACAGGGGCGGGTACAGCGTATTAGGGCTAAAGCAAAAAAATAAATGGGGCCCCTTAAATTGATATGTTAATATCTTTATATCTTTTATTATTATAGTTTTTGATAATTAACTATTATTATTTTAAATAATTTTTATTAGATATAGTACTCAAATATAACAATTTTTTCCAATCAATCTTTACATTCATTTTTCATGAAATGTTTACTTTTTTCTACAATAGTTTTCATATTGTTAAAAATAATAACTTATAACCTTTATTTGTAAAAATGAGGCCTCTTGAAGTTGGGGATCTAAGGCGCATGTCTTTTTTTAACACTGTCGAGGCCACCCCCGCGTAAGAAAATGCAATTGTATTTCATCATGATTGATAGATTCACTCCGGTGTCAGCCAGAATTCAACTGTTAATCCATTTTCTACATACAAGATATCCTTTCAGCAAATATTGCCATAAAGCTCTGATGTATTCCATTAAAACTAACAAATTGGCCCTATGCTCGTTGTACTCCATTGGTTGCCATAGACCATATTTCTCCAGTGCAACATTCTCCAAAGAGCTCTTCTCATGTATCACCTGATACTTTAATTGACCCCCAAGCGTCAATTTTTCTTGGGTTTATGACTTTATTCTTTTCACATGAAAACATTTATTTTCTCTCTTAATCTGCTCAAGAAACCCTTCCTTATTTATCAATGTTTTTCAGCACTTGGCAGGAAAGGCGGAAAAGTAAACGTACAATGACAGGGATTTAATCTACATACACTATTACCAGGAACCAATCTTCCTTTCAAGTAATAAGTAATGTTTTTACCGAAATGGCTCGGTTTTCCAAACCTTTGAGTTACTTCTTGTTCAGATTGCATTGAACTTTTGCGTCTCGCCAAGAGGGAGTCCTAAATATGTTGAGGGAAGGAGCCCACCCTAAACTGTTTGATATCTGTACCTCTACATTGAGCTCTTCTTATTGTTTATGTTCAGCCTGATAAAAATTCCAAAAATAGTTAATGCCAGTCTAACAGTTAAAACAACACCCTATGATTTTGGCTTGACCTCACAAATCTGAGTTACATGTCACCAAAGTGTCATTTGGATACACCAAATGGAATAATGTGTTCCCTTTGACCACTTAACCCCTTCCCCACCCTAATTGCCACAGCGTTAGCTCTTGGTTTTACTGAATCCTTCCATGATGAGAATGAACAAAATGGTGAAAGAGGGTCCCCTTGTCTTGATTATCTTTGTTATGCAAAAAAGTCTTTTGGAGACCATTAATAAAATGTATACTAACTGTTGATGATGCAAAAGTACCTCTAGGTCCAGCCATTTCTTGCCAATCCCCATTTAGCTATATTCTTAGTAGAATTACTATGACAAGTTTTTGCCACATAGACCGAGGTCTTTCCTTTTTTCTTTGTATCATGCATTGTATGTCCATTTCAAAGCTATAACTTCTTGTTAACGGGTTGGGATGAAGAGGATTAAGTAATAATCATGTGCACTACTATGTCTTGGTTAAGTACACAAAATAAAGGGAAACTAGAAGTTATACATTGAGGGGAAACCATGTCCTCCTTTTGTTTTCGGGATGACTGTCGGACCAACTTTGAGCACCTTGACCTAAGTCCACGGGATACCACACTAACAACTAAAACATGTATGAGTTTTATTTTGTCTGTTCAAGCTGCGTAGGACAAATGGGAAGGAATCACCAGGGTTCTTTCTCGGTTCTGTGGGATTTGAATGTGAGACTCTTGGCTCTCAACCACTTCATTGACCACTGGGCCACAACGGTTGGTATCGTTTGCAAAACCACAGGGAGGTGTGGTAGGCCTCCTGACAAAACAAAAACCTCAGGGGCGGCTTGTATGGAATTTCTCATCCTATCTTTATATCCTTGATTACTTACATTTTAATGTTGATTGATGTTTCTTCAGATTATGGAACATCCACATACTTGTTCTTCTTGGTAAGGTCATTCAGGCAAATAAGCTTTGGAAACGCTCATATCAAACCGGGCTGGAAAGGTTAAGACATTAGCCGCTGATGGATCTTAAACAATCTGTGTAAATGTGCTGTTCGATAGCAAAACAGCTTCTGCGTGAGTTTTTTATTCTCTATTTTATGTTTGCTGTGTGCTTTAAGCCAATGTTATTATAAGCAGTCACTTAAAGCGATGAACACAAGGCGAGCCTAGTGAGGGCCAGGGTCATTCTGCCTGGGAAAGCCACTGACCTTAATATAAAAGTATGCTTCAAAATGATGCGCAAAAGTGTCCCCAACGAGAAATGATTGCGTTCTTGAACCTCACTTTGAGGAGATGATTTAATATCAACATTATTAATGCAGAGTTGGTGAATAATAGTTATTTTGTTCTAATTCATATATATGATAATTTTGATTTTCTGTAAATTACGTCTTTCAATTTAAAATTTTAAAGAGCAGGTGTCTATGTTTCTGTTTCTCTTCAAGCCCCATGGACCATGTCAATTTTTTTTTAGCTTTTATCTTTAAAACCACTGCTTCTAAACTGTGTTTGGGTGTGGGTTGGTGCTTCCTGCTAAGTAAGTTATTCTTTTAGACTTGAGAATGCAGTGTTTATTAATGTCACTGTGCCGTTTTCTTTCTTTTTTTTTAATTGACAAAAGTACTGTTGTATTCCTCAGCTCCTAATGCTGCGTCCCTTCAAAAACTTTTGACAAGAAGAGAGAGAAAAGAGTATGTAAGATTTACAAAATTCATAAGAAATGGACAAATTATCCATTTCCTCCATTTACAGTTACCCTTACACCAAAAAAAAAAAATAATTGACAGACAGCTCCATTTCACTGCCCTTCATTCTGTATCCGAAAGATCCATGTGTGCTCTAACCTGTAACCCTGGAACTTATGAACTTACATTGGTTAAGTACTAAATGTTGGGACATGGTAGGGTTTCAACCTCTTTTATTAACGCTTAGTTGGCAAATAATGGCATGGTTGTCAAACATTTATCTCGTGGCTCTTCTTCAAATATTACGATTTCAAAAAAGAACATGTGTTGGACTCCTTTATAATGGTGAGCAATTTTTTTTGTAATATATATTTTTTTTGTTGGATACCTTCACGACCAAAACTATTAAGTTGTACTCAATTAAATCTTCTGATAATTGGGCAATGTTTTTTTTTTTGATTAAGAATTTTATTTTATTCCTAAGAGCACCAAAGAACTTGCCATGATGGTGCTACAAAAGGACTTGCGACCAAAGACGTGAGAATCTTTTTGTGTAGGGGACAGTGAGACTTGATCCTGAGACTTTTGCCTGATTATCATGATAAGTTGTGTGATGATTTTCATCTAAAAACTTTGATCTTAGAGGGGGATTTTTTTGTTTTTAGGTGTAACCATACTAGATATGGAGTTCAAATGTGATGCAGATAAGAATCGTCTGAATTTTACGTGTTTTTTTTTTTTATTTTTCTTTAGACCTGCATGTAAGTGTATGTGGCGTGGGGTTTTGATCTCTAAAGAAGCAAGGGCGTCTACATGGATGTTCCTTGAGGGGCAACATCTAATTACATACACTGTGTTTGCTGTGATGTGTTTATTTGCTATTACCGCTGACTTGTAGTTTCATTTCTATATGCTGAATTTGCCATTGGGACTATTACATCTCTCTGCGGCTATGGGACCGTCCCTCGAATCATTTTTGGTCTTCGTATTAGCGTATTTTCTATATTCCAAATTGCAGGTACCGGGTCAAAAAGACGTTGGTCGAGGTATGTCAATGTTGGGAGAAGAAAGAGGATTTTCCGCCAGAAAATGATGGGGACGAGAGTCAATTTTGCTTGACGATCAGTTATATCTCCAGATCCTTATTGTCTGTCAATGAAATTGGAATTCCACCATATTTTTTGCCTTTTAGGCCAACCTATCCGAGGTAGAGGTGAAGGATGCTAAACTTTTACCTATTTTGGAATAGCGGTTGCTTTGGTCTACTGTTCTCTCTTACCTATCAGAAGTAAATTAAGAACAAGAATACAAGTTTCAACAAGTTCTTTACAGTTATTGAATTGATGAAAATGGAACTAATACTACAGGCATGCATAATTTCCTCTTTACTTTGCTGATGAACCCTGTCTCTTCCTGGTTGCTGCTGTGTCTTTCTTTTGGTTTTCCCTTCGGTTGTGGGGGGTGGTGGGAACAGCATATCAGAAACGCAGGCCTACCTAATACTAATTGCGGTTTTTGCTGTTATTTCTCCGGCAATTTCTACTTCTAATTGTACAGGCTATTGTTTTGCTCTATTGTTTGTGATCAAAGCTTCTTTTCTTGGATGGAGTTTAATTTTGCTTCTATTTCACATATTATATGGACTTATACAGTTGCTGGGTTAAAGGGGTTAACAGTTCAATTTAGATGCTCAGTTCATGTGTGATCAAAGTTTCTACAAGAAGCAATCGACACTCTTACTAACTCCTCTGATAGCTGTGGAGTGGTGGCTAAAATTATAAGGGGAAGATACTTTATCTTTGGCAATGGAGTATGTGTAGCAAATTTCAGTCTGTAGCTGCTATGCTTCGTGTGCATCACTGTCTCCTGAATCTCCTCCAAACTTTATTGTATCTCTTTATATTTGTGCTTTAATGTTTTCGTTACTTGCATTTCTCACCATATTCTGAGAAACTTAGAATTATCTTCTATATTATGTACTCAGGTATAAGTAGAATTTATTCAAATTCCTTTCTTGAAGGTCTTGGTTTTAATCAAAGAAAAAATAAATTACTAGTTAGCTTGAATAGCCTTAAAACCTAGTACAAAACTTTCTCAAACTTTATCATTCACAACTTAATTCGCTACCACCCTACCGAAATCGTTGTCATCCCGAGTGCTCATAGGGCGGTTAAGGCAGTCTTATTGTTGTTCCCAAGAACAAGTGGAAACAATTAAAGATGAGACTGGGGATAGGGTTGCTTCTTGTACCAATGAGATTCTCTTTTCAAGCCATTCTGAATCTATCAATTATTCTGGCCATACTGTAACCATTGGTCTCAAGCATGCATATAACTAATGGACTAACTTATTGGAAGACTAAGACGATCATATTCAAGTTGGATGCTGCTTATTATTTATTTTGGGGGTGGGGGGGGGGCGGGATCGGGGATACTAAGTCTTGGTTTTTAAAAAATTCTGACACGAAATTGGGCACTATAACCTGTACTTCTGGTGGAGGGAAGGGTTGATAACACACTGAGTGGGTAGCTTCCAACTGTTTGTAATTGTTTTACATATAATTCCTTGTAAGAATAATTTTGCACCAAGCTCATATTGCCAGGACTATAGGAAATGATGGTTCTCTTTTGCTTAAATATGTGAAAGGTTCATCTAGCTGCTGAGCTCGGATCAACTGTTAACTAATGTCTAGGATTATATAGGATTCCTTATCATATGTAATGGGTGTAAACAATGAAATAGTTAGAGCTAAAAATATATCCCAACCCCATTGCTCAATAGCCATGTTTATTCATGGAGTTCCATTAGGCTAATATTGGTACTTTAAATGACAAGAAGATGAAAATTAGAAAATGGCAAAGAGGAAAAGAGAAGGATATTCTCGACATTTTTTTTAATGTGAGCTGATGCTTAACTTTTAGCACTATCCGTATTTTCTCAGTCTCTGCTAATATCTCTTTTTTTTTATCAGAGGTTGACTCCTGGAATGACATGCTATAAAAGGAGAGATGCGTTATCAACGGGCCTGGGGAAAAACCATCCTGGCGCCATCTCCTTTTGCTGATAGAATAGCTACTGCTTGAAAACTACCATCAAACAAAAAGTTTTGACGTGCGGTGTTGTAGCAATATCTAGAAAATTGCCTTCTTCAAGGGGAGCAGTAATCAATTGGGAGGAACAATGAGTATGAATTCGCAGGCAAAGTTTGTTTATCGACACTTGCAAGATGGGGATGTTTGTTCTTGTGAATCGACAGGTAAATCTTTTTTTGCTTCAGTCTTCAGAACTAGTTATTGTGTGATTTCATGCTTCCTTCTCGGTGTATTGCTATTTCAAATTAAAAAAGAACCTGTGTTTAAACACGATTATCATGGCAACTTTGAGCATGTAATTAAGGAAAAAGAAGTTCTAATGGATATATCACTGTAGCTTTTTCTATTTATAACATGATCACAAAAGGATATCAAAGTGAAAGTATGTAATTTGCCGGGGTTTAAGCAATGCAACAAGTCAGTAATTTAGCTCCATACAGTATCTTATGAGTCATTCCATTTGTGCTTCTTCATTTACATTCAACATTTAACATTTGCTCTTTTGTTCGTTCCTGCTTCACTTAGCTGTCTTAGCCAGTTTTTCTAACTTGGGAATCTATTTAGTTGGAGTGCATCTACCTGTAAATGGGTTTTTCCATTTCAGATTTCATAGCTCGTATCTTTGGCGGACAGGCCGATCATGTTTTCTTTTTTCTTTTGGTTAGCTAGCCTGCCCCTGGATTAATTTACTTCTGTAATGGAGCTAACCCATCTTCTATTTGTACTATTTTGCACCTTCTTGATGCGTCGTATAACACCTTACTTCATAAAAGAAACCTGATAGTGTTTATACAAATAATCCACTTTATCCATTCTTCAAACCCATATCCTCTAGTCCTTTAACATGGAAAAACACAATTTATGTGATCATCTGCTTTTTCAATGTCTAGGTGACATAAAATCCTAGGGTCTGTTCCCTTATTCCAAAAATCCTCACATTCTTAGCAATCAACGAGGGCATCCACTTAGCTGTTCCCGTTAGTGAAGCTATTTGACTGGTTGTCAACTAGTTGTACAACACCAATTGAGTTTCTCAGTCAAATACATTTAAAACAATCTTTGTAACCGCTCTTCAGAGTCTGAAATACTTCAACTCTTAGCTCCATTCTTTTAGGAAGCAAAGTACACGTCTCGTGAAGCTTTTCTCAAAATATTGCTGATTGTGAGTGGAAATTATCCATAGTCTCCATGCGTCCCTCCTTCAAGAAATCCTGACAGAATGATAGAATTTGAGTAACAACTTCTAGTATTTTTTATGTTTTTGTATAAGATTGGTTTGAATGAGTGTTAAAAGGATGCGACATGACATAGGAGGATCAATAGCTATAGCCGAGCCAACTTGCTTGGATTGACGCACAGTTGTTCTGTATATTCATAGATGGATTATTAACAAAGAAGGAATAGTATCCATAACTGCTTCGTGTTGCCATGATACTCATTTTTTCATAGATGCACAATGGTCTAACTGGAAAAAAATTATAACAGCATACGCTTCACAAGCCCAGTTATAATGGATCACGTTTGTCCGCCGTACGAAAGGAGAGAAAACTCTCGTAGCACTATGCTAATTGCAGGTTGGATTCTCTATTTGATTTTCATGTACATAATGAAAACAAAATTTCCTCTCCGGGGACTATCTGCTCTTGTATTGCTTCAGTTACTATAATGCCGATTTTGACGTTGATGATGAAATGAATGTCCACTTCCACAAGATGAACTCTCTCGTGCTGAAGCATATAACAGTGTAAATGTAGATGAACAATACATGTTCGACCTAAAGGAGACACAGTTAGAGGCCCGATTCAGGTTGAGTAACTGAAACTGCACACTGTCACCAACAACCAGTTGTGATTCATTCTTGTTATATGTTCTATTCTATATCTCCTAATAATTTTGGCACTTATCACTTCTTCAGGATCATATTGTTGGTGCAGTGATTCTTACCATGAAGAAATACCTTTTTGACCCTTCATGAGTTCAACCAACTACTGTAGGATCTGGTGTGTTATGTGTTATGCAGCTGCGGCCTGCCCAAACTCTGGAAATCATTCAATAAAGTTTCCATTGTAGATTTTGAAGGTGTGGTGGCACCCTGCTGTCGTGCCTGCGGTTGTGTGGAAAACAAAGCCTATTTGGACAGGGAAGCGGTGAAGACTACACCCGAAAACAAGCTCATAAATGCACTCATTTTGAGGCCTCGGTGTGTATTCGCTTAAATCATTAAGGTCAACTTCTCTAGAGACTGATCATTACTAACTTTGTCTTTTAGGTCATCATGCATTACTAAATAATCTGACAAAACGGTGTCCACCTTGTACGTCAAAAACAAGGGCAAATTCCTATATGCGTATTCTGAGCGAGAGACGGCCCTAGTTGAGTATCAGTCAGGAGAAGAACAAGAAGATAGAACCGCTGAAAATGAGTTCTAAATTTGAAAAATGAGCTCGTGCGTGGTGTAATCGAAAGGCCCAGTTTGGAAAGTTTGGGTTAGGTAATACACTTCAGGAGCTTTATGGGCCAACAAAGCAGGCATTTTATTTATGCCCTGAGTCGTTATTTACTATTTTCTTGCAGGTTTCGCTATGTTGTGATATTTCTTTTTACTCCTGATACGTTTTTTTTAGGGTGCCAGGCCGGCTGGTGAACATCTTTCATCTAATTCACCATTTTCTCAGCGCATGGTTTTCACTTGTGGATTGTGATCTGTATCTTACCACATTACGATATGCGGGGAAGGACGGAATCTGAAGGAGATGCTGTTGGTGAAGAGGCTCATTGTGATTTTGATGAAGTTCAAGCGTGAGGAAATAGGTGAGTATGTCAGGTAGAAGCTCTAAGAGGTCTGATAGTGTCTGTTTTATCTGTCAAGTGCATATGACTATTAAGGGTTGGCCAGTCAAAACTGTCTGCTCAACAACATTTTATTTTTCCATCTGTAAAATTTTCATTATATATATATATATATATATATATATATATATATATATATTATATATATATATTATATATATATCATATATATGGTTTTCTGATAAGGAGTTCCTGAATGTTTGAGTTGAGGCAATAGTTTGACTTTTCACTGATCGATTAATTAGGGACATTAGATAGGTAGATTTGATAGAGTGACATTAAAATGAAGTTATGTGAGATGTAGATGCAAATATGTATCAATCTGAAAAAATTTCCATAGGTCAGTTGATATGTCATCAGTTTGCGGATTTTTCCCAAACTTATGTTGTCGGGTGTCCCGTTATCTCAGTTTTAATGAAGAAAATTATCATTAGGTCTTGTATTTGCTCCATATGAAGATTACATTTAGTACCTGCCGTTCCTGTACAATTGCCGCTTACGATTGTGAACTTTTCTTCAGTATGTCCTAATATCAATGATGATGATGTTGGAAATTGGCTGGCAGGCCCTTGGAGCCTCCAACTAGAAATTGAGAAAGCAATAAGCAGCAACAAAGAAGTTGACACAGCAGCTTAGAATGAAGATTGAAAAATAAATTGGCAAATAAAGGCTCACAATTTAATAGAGTGCTGCTGAAAGGATTGTTGAAACCTCTTCCCAGAACGGCTCGCCTTATGACAATTATGGGGCGAAAGGGAGTACGGGTAAGTTTGTACAAATTTGGAAGCTTTCATTTAGTACGGATAATTCCAACACTCACAATTTACAGTGATGCATGTTATTGTCTATCCATGTTCTTGAAGTTTCAGTTAAAAGAAAAGGTTTCAGAAGTTTTCACTTACTTCGATTGGCAATCGGTTGCTATGACTAACTCATAGGTAAACCTTGGTAAAATTGCTTCTTCTAACTTTTGCTAATTGTATCTGTACATCTGATTCTATGCGTTGGGGTAAGTTTGGGAGTGAAAGAGTTTGTTGACTGAGAGTGTTAATAAATTTCATATGTGGTAGTCTTTATAATGAGGTAGAAACTGTTTTGAAATGATTTTGGATTGTGCTTCTGTAGTTTCTGTAATCATCATCTATGGAGCATGATCTTTAACCAAAAACAAAGTTGGGGAAGTAAGGCTAACCTATTAACATATTAAAAAGGGTAAACGGTAACTATCATATAATAGTTGCTGTATTGCTTCACTAAGTTATGGTTTTACATATAATGTTACATTAACATGATCCGTACTCTGGAAGAAGATTGCGTCTTTGCTGTTGTATGAATTCCTTATTAGATTTAGGAGCATCAATGTATAAAACAACTGAATGTTTGACCCTGTGTGCAATCGAAAAGTCTTATAGGTCACATAAGAAATGGTTAATATCCTAGAACTAAGAATGAACTTACCTTGCACATTCAAAATTTGAATTTTGATAAAAAATAATTTGAGAAAATCTATTGTTCGTCCCATGATCTTCCTGATGCTTTCAGTTGATAATGGTTGTGAGTTACTTGGGTTTCATGTGAATGTACTGTAATGGTAATGATCTGCTGAGTTATCTGATAAAGAATAAAAGGCTCTTTTAATAAGGAAAGAGTCGCCATTGTTAAGCATGACCTACGAAGTTTGTAACAGAAGCACTCTATAGAAGCTAAATCAAATGGTTAAAAACCATCAATTTTTTAAATGCTTTTGTATCTATCTACGTTCATGTAGTTTTGAGTTAGGTCTTTTTCTACTAAAATCTGTTAGCACAGATGATACTGTTATGTTTTGGGCTAAACTTATGCTAGATGTGGCTTGCTCATGTTTAGAGTTGACTCGTATTTTGAGAGAGTTTTGTGCAGCATGCAGAGCACAGGAAACATGCAGTATGATTTTGGATCCGTTGTCTGCGTGTACTTTTAGAAGTATATACTTGTTCCGTATTTGTAGAGTTTGTTCTGGGAAGAGATGATCTGCAGGATTTGCCAGGACTTCCATGCTGATCAGAAAGTTTTTGTTTCCATAATCATTTTGCCTACACTTCAGCTTTGTCATAACTGCATTATTTTGTTGTCTCAGTGCCGATGATGGAGTATGTATCATTTATTTAGTTAATTTTCAACAAAATGTACTCATATCTGGGCCAACAAGAGTTGGAGGAAGGAAAACGAGTGCCAGAATGGTTTTGGGAAGCTTTACCCTGTTTCCAGCATGGGTGTGTTCTAGGGCAGGAGGGTTATGTCATGTGATCGCTTTCTTTGGTCTTGGTCCCAAGGTAGTACTATTTTCATTGCATGGCCGGTCGTGAAGGGTAAAATATGAGTAGTTCTCTTTGTGTTGTCATTGTGTCTAATTACTACTCACTTTGATCCGGAAAAGGAAAAATGTAGCCATTTTGAGCTCAGGTTCGTCATTTGAAAGAAGCCGATCCTAGGACTGAAACTTTAGAAAATTAAAGCAAGTCTTTTCTGTACAGATGCAAGGAGAGTCAGGCATGAGGGCCCACATGTCCCTCTGCTAAAAAAGCCACTAAAATCCAATGGAGATCCTTATTTTTAAAAAAACAAACTCAAAATATCAATGGGAAGATAACAATGAAGATCAGCTAAATAAATGAAAGTAGTGCCTTTTAAACGGACCGTACATAAAAATGTGGAAACTCGGTATATGGGTGACCAGTATATGTTTTATATATCTGTACTCACACACAAACATGAAGCGACACTCAAACACAGGCGTTCTCTCAAACAAGAGTCCAGCTTTTCAAAACTGCAAAGTGTTTTTCAAAATCATTTTTTAAGCCTTCAACTTTATGATTTTAAGTGTTTGTTTTTTTGTTATGGATTTTGGTTAGGGTTTATGCCCAGATCTAACTTCCACCTTCTGCCATCCTCTAGTTTTTATAGATTTTGGTGGTCTGTGGCCACATTCTTTTGCCATCCTTAGGGTTTGTGCAATTTCAGAATCGGAGGTTTGCAATTCTGTTTGAACTAGTTGAGCTAAGATTATTTTTATTGAAACAAATTTCAAGGTTTGTGAAGGCCATAAGCTAGCATCAAATGGTGGCTGATCTTATTAAATAACACCATAGTTTAGAAGACATCTTCATACGTTCCTCTTCTGCTGTGAGGACAGGGTGGAGACTACCTATATCTCTTATTTAGTGTTTGTGATTATCTTATCAGGACTCCGTATATAACGTTATGTGGTCACATGTGAAGTATTGGCCTGACTTTTGGACCCTTGTCTACAGAGTGTTGATACTGATGTCAAACATCTCGCAGTGGGTTAAATCTGAAGGTGCTTGATAAAAACCTCGCCGAATCTATAAAGCTGGTATGATTATCTGTCCGTGACGCAGATGCGTTCGATTATCCAATTTTATTATGGAGAAGATGGTGTTGAGTGCATCGGACTAGTTTTTCTCAAATTTCAAAGCCACTGAAAAATGAAGAACTGGAATTCGAATTCCTTCATGATTATGAACTACTTGATAAATGCATAGATGATCCAATTTGTTTGTCCCATTAATAAATTTATTAACTTGATTAGCGATGCATTACTTTGATTTGTTATTGAGTTGATGTAAAATTATTTCAACTGACTATTTTATTATACATCATTTACTAAAAAGATCAATTTGCTTAGGGTATATTGACATTATGGAATTCTAATGCGTTTTCAAGTTAGAATTTTACTTCAGTTACAGTTTGATTTACCATCATGGAACATGGATGGAAATAAATAAACTATTTTGAGGAGGGACTTCGAGCCTGTCTGGATTGGCATTTAGCTTTTGGCTTTAAGCGAACGTCATAAGTTAGAAATTCTTACCTTAGGCCCTTGCTTATTTTTTAAAAATCATTTTTAGCTTAAAATCAAGTGCTTATAAGCACTGTCTTAATTTACCCAAACGCTAACAAAATGTTTAGAAGTCATTTTGTTTAAAGCACTTCAAATAAGCGATCCAAGCAAGGCTCTACTTCTGTGTCTCTTCTTATTGAACCAAAGTTGGATTTTGTGGATGTTATTGGTTGTCTGTAAGAAATGAGATATAACAAATTACATGTGTTATATCTCGTATTTCTTTATCTTTGTGTTATGATGAATTGATGCTAGCTTTTTCATTTTTGGTATGAATGATTGCTTGGCATTTTCAATTTTTTGGTTTTTTGTAATTACTACTTTGATGTTCATAAGGATTATTTGTCTGTACATGTATATAAACTGTATATCCTCTGTTGGCATTGAATCATTTATACATTGTTTTTATGTTTAGATCAAGAACCCATTGCCAAAGTTGCGTGCACGGACACAGGATCAATTCGTATATTGAGAAATTGCCTGATGGCCTTGGGAGAAAAAGTGAAGCACTTCTGGGAGAGCAAGACAAAAAAGTTATAGAGAAGAACTTAGGAAGCTGTGAAAAAGGAAGAGATGGTTGAAGCAACTGAAAGAGGAGGAGGCGGACTTTCTAGAACTAGTGGGGCAAAAATACTTACTCACGTCTGGGCAGATCAGGAGAGCAGTTGGTATGTCTTGCTGTCAGTCAGTAGGTGAACCTTCAACCCAAATGAGTCCAAGACTATATACTTCTTGTTTCTTCTCTAAGATGTCCATTTTACTCTGTTGTGTTAAGTACTTAGACCACATTGAGAGGAAAATACAGACGGATTGGATCTCCTAATAAAAATGCTATCTGTGTGCCAAGAGAAAAAATGAAATTAAGTCTTCAGATCAAAATGTCATGTTACTGTAACAATTATTCCTTAATTTTAGCATTTTGCTCAGTATGTGCTTCTTGTAGAAAACAGGTATATGGAAATAAGTAACTATGGCTGTACTTCAACTTTGAGTACCTAGGAGTGCAAGTTCAGTGACATAGAATGTGACCGGGCCGGTGAGGGGGGTGATGGGAGTATGAGATTTACACAAGGAACTCGGGAGAAGCAGTTTCAAGTATCTTGGCGCCCGTATATTCACGTGGTAAACGGGGAGACAGGATGAGTAGGTCCACACCTTGTATTCGACATGTTTTGTGGCATGGGGTCTAGAGTATGGCAGTCCAAGAATTACCAGGTTCAGAGATGAACGTTAGTGCGAGATGAGGATGAGATGGATATGTGGGCCAGACTAGGAGCGGCTAAGTGGGACGTGACCGCCATGGAGGATAAGATGAGGGCAGTGAGGTTGGTGAGATGGTTCAGGCACTTGACGAGTAGGTATGTGGATGCCCCGTGAGGAGGGTAGAGGTACGCCAAAGAAAGACAAGGGGATGGGGAGGAGTATGTGACTTCAGCAACAAGACATGAACACTGTGGACTGACCCTAGATATGAAGGTTGGAGTGAAGGAATAGGGTAAAAAGGCTAATAGGTTTGAGAGCGTTATAGAACATTATTGTGAGAGAGGGAAAAGGGGGAATATCTTCTTTTTCCCTTCTCCTACTAGCAGTATTCTTGCTTTAGTACTTCATACGTATGTTATACTTGTCCATTGTTACATGGTTTGGCCGTTCTCTTGCCTCTCTTGGAATGCCATTACATTTTTTTAGTTTGTTCCTCTGGTCTGTGTTGGTCTCCTATTTTGTGCTTTTGTATCTTGCTAGTGGTATTGTCATTATTTCTTGAAACATGCTTCGTTTATTCATTGATTTTGAGCCAATGGTCTATTGGAAACAACTTTTTCTCTAACCACAAAGTAGATTGGTAGGTCTACCTGCGTGCATTCTACCCTCCCGAGATTCCATTATGAGAATTATTATGGGTATGTCGTTCATTGGTTACTTCAACGTTCGATTACTGAGAGGAAATATGTGTAATGGTAGTCCAATCATTAAGCACTCCCATATTCAATGAATCGATGCACAAAAGAAATTGAAAGTAATGAGAAGCAAAAGAAGGGAAACACCACGGTAGCAGCCTTATAAACACCAGTACAATATGTATGTTGCCGCTCAGGATGTAACCTATGAACTTGAAAATATAGTTGGATTTTAAACTAAGACAATACATTTCGGTGGCTTCAGTCCTTCCATTGGACTTATAAAGCTACAGATTTTAATGTACAAAAGTGAATAAGTTGTTTACTTCTCAAAAAATAAAACTGCCAGAGCTGCAGGAATTTTATATATGGTGGTATTCATGTTACAAATCTTTTTTTCTTATCCAGATTTCTCCTGAATGTCCAACTTGTATAGCATTGTAAGTTGTATCTTATGCATGTTAATACCTTGCATGGCTAGCTTGTGTCTATGACTCTGCTTATCTTACTAATCACAGAAAATGAATGTCTTTTCGGTTATTTTTCGTGGTTTGGACTCTGACACTCTGCGGTTCAATTTTAAGGTTTTCTGGGACCTTGTCTATAGTCAGTTAAATTGATGCATTTCAGATAAACTTGACTTGAAATTATTGTGCTTGCTATTGATCCAAGCTAGTTTAATATTAAATGGTTTGGTATGATGAGGATTTTGTACATCAGTATGATGCATTCAGTCTGAAGCTTACTCGTTCAAAAAGTCTGAAGCTTTTCAACTTTTTGCGGAAAATTCCGCCGAGCCAGGCCTAATATCTTTGCTACTTGCAATTTACTGTCACAGTAAAAAATGTGTTCAAAAGTCACGCTGTTGTTAAGTTCTGGTTGAAAATTAGTTAAATTCGACCAATTGAAAACCAAAGAGAGATGAAAAAAGATACTGAATGCACCGGTCATAAATGAAACTTCTTGAACATGTGTGCTTACATCTGTAAAGAATAGTGTAATCTGTTGGTTGAGTGGAACATGTGTTTTCGCCTAAATATGAAGACAGGCTAATTTTTCCAGATACACCATGTTTTGAAATCCACTCATTCAAATGTTGAAGTCAAAGTATTAAATGTTCTCATTTCATGAACACTTTTCAATCTGCGGGACCGTGGAAGAAATGAATGTGGACTCTGGAATTCCACGTCTTCAGGAGATTCTATGAGCCTTGAGGCTATTATTAAGACTCCCATCATGACGTGCCCTTCCTCGGCGGGAAATCAAAGTAGTTGAACTCTCAAAATAAAATCTTATTGTGCAGAGATGGGAAAGTATTGTTCATTTGAATCTGTTTGAGAAAAGGTCTTTACTCCAATTGACAATATAATGACTTCTTGCTTTTTCTCAGGATAATGGTTCTTCTGGTCTCTTTATAACGACACTTTCTTGAAATCTGTTGCAAAACCTTTAAAGTTCAAAGATCTGCAGGAATGATGCCCAGTCTCTTTTTGGCAAAAGTGAAGAAGATCAACGTGGCAGATTGATGAGAGTTGGAGGTAAGCTTTTGCCTTATCAATCTACAACCAAAAGTTTCTCAACTATACAAAGCTCACGGATGAAGCTCAAGAAGCTGATTTGTGTCATTCAGAAGATTGCGAGTATACCCTAAAAGTTGGTTCTTAGGTGAGGGGAGGATGCAATAGAAAGTCATTTGCCTTGCTTTCTAAAATAATGGCATACAGAACTTCAAGACAAGCTCGGAATCAGTGGATTCAGATGAGATGAGAAGAAAAGCTTCTAGCACAGACGTGCAAGAAGAGATGATGAGATGATGATTATGAGGAGAGGATTGAAAGAAACTGAAGATCTCAGTTCGAAGACGCACAAAAAGGAAACAGCAAACCAAGATGAGATGCGACTTATGATGATTGATGAAGATGAAGATGAAGCTGAGGCCACGCAGACATTGAAGATGAGAAAGTGAACAGACAGAAGTGAGATGATAATGGTTGACGAAGAAGAAAATGGAGACCGTGGCAATGAAGAGCATACGTATAAGTGACAATCTACGGAAGAGGACATTTCAAATACAAAACGTAGCAAGTAAAGACCAAAACAACTAGTCAAACAGAAGAAAAGAAAGAAAGACCCGTAGCAACAAGGATTCAGATGATAGGTGTTGTCTTTGTTGATGTGGAGGGACTGCATTTTGAGGTCACTTTAGATTCGGTCAATGAACCAATATCTTGTTAGCTCAGGTAATCTTCAATCCACATTTTTTTCCTCTTCCAGAGTTACTAAAGAAAGTCGTTAGAAATTAGAACTAACCCTCCTTTTATGTTCTAAGCTTTTCTTTATTGAGACACTTCTATGAACTACACACCATTTAGTTATCCTTCAGCAGCCTATTTTGAGTAGACTATGAGTGGATAACTGGACTTTATTGCTACAATGTTATTACTTTTTGATCTCTATGCACCACTGGCAAATCGTTTGCTTTGAAATTCATTGGTCATAATCTCCTTGTTACAAGTGTTCTACTTGGCATACCCTGCATATCATCTAAAATGTCTGACTCATGCAGGTTGCCAACAAGACGCAAAGAAAGTGTATGTTAAAGAACTCTGGTAAAATCGACCAATGCAGAATGGTTCAAAGGATGCAAGTAACCTGAAATACGGTGATGTGGGATTGAAAATCAAAAAAAGCAGCAAAGCCAAGATTCTGTTCTGCTTATTGGGCCCTGAAGCGGCTGGAGTGGATTTTCGGTTACCTTCTGGGAAATGCAAGATGACCTGATGTTACCCGATCTACACGAATAAATTCGTGCTATGCTGAACACCTATGGAGTTCGAAGCGCGCCGCGATCAATATTAAGAGAGCGTCAAAACTGTTTTGGTATCTATGGGTGGAGATTGCTTTTCGACATTTGAGTCTACTAGCCGACTTAATGACCATACGGCCGTGGGATACCAACCCAATGAGCAGACATGCGAAGCATATCAGAGTACTCTGTCACCATTCCTTAAGATGTCGTTTTGAAACAGCTTCAAAATTCATATCGAAGAGCTGCTCAGGTTAAACTGCCACTTGAGCCCACCATCCTCCAGAATTTGTTAGCGGTTGCCAGTAAAGAGGGTAATGGTTGTTTTGAATAATGCAGTAAGCTAAGGATATTGAATTATTTTTTTTAATGTATAACAGTTTAGCATATGATGGTAGTATTATTTGAAGTGTCAATATAATTATTTATTGGGTTGATTTATTGTTCTCCATTCTGTGCATATGCTGGTATCATTACTATGATAAAGAAATGTAGTTGTGTCCCAAGACTTGACTTAATCAGGTCTCACATGTTGAGTCTTGCGTCATGTGAACTTTACACTCGTAGTTAAGAGGAAGGATAAGAGGAAAAAAAAAAAAAACAAAAAAACCCGCCCCCCCCCCCCCCAATGGACGACCACAGGGGTATCAGATAGATTTCCGATTTGTGTATTTAAAAAAGAGATTAATTTCTCTACTTAATGACAATGCAAGTAGTAGAAAATATGACAGTGATTAATCCATAATTAAAGATCAGGATAGAACTTTGCACCATAGAATTAGGCTTCAATATTTCTTTGCGCCATAAACCAAGAATCAAATGTGAACTGTAATATATTGCAAGTTTTGTGTTGATGATTTTAGACCAAGTAGTTTAGGGATATATTCTTTTGGTTTTCTTATTATATTAAAAATGTTTAGGTCAAACAAGACAAAGAATACTGATGTTTTAGAAAAATGTTAATAAAATAACAATTAAGAAAAAAAAAGAGACATAATATATATAGTGACACTTCACCCTACCAAATAAAAGGATAAAAAATTAGGAATCCCATAGTGTAATTCAATAATTACATTCTGTCCCGATAATTTAGTATTTACAAAAAATCCCTTCTAAATTTGTTGTTCCGTGATACTTTAGACTTCGTGAACATGGTAAATGATACATGCCGTAAGTTTAAATGTGAGAAAAAAATGGGGGAAAAAATGGTACAATTAATGTTGTTACTTAAAACAGCTTAATTTAAGTACAGATCATTAATCACCATAAAATCAGCACGTAATTGGATATTATTCAATTTTGAAAATCAAAGATTATATCATCTATTTGGAAGTCTTTTATCTTTTCAATCTGGCTTCTTTAAATAATTGTGATCATTTCTAAGAATCCTTTGAATCCTTAAGTACACTACGGTCATTTGACAATAAGATATATCATGTTTCTCTTTAGTTATAATTGAATATGGGGTTTCTCGACTTTTATTTAGTATGTTTAGCGTGGTTGACTACTCTGTCTTTTTTTTGGAACGATGCCACTTATTCCTCCAATCGGTTCAATACAAAAACCAAATAGATGAAACTATCTACACTCCTATCAATTACAAAAAGTCTATATAAATGGTTCAGCTACAAAAACGAGGAAACATTACATGGTGACTAAAAAGACAATACAACAACTTGCTAATGTACAAGAAACTAAGGGTATGAATTTGAAGCAAGTAAAGTATTTGGAAGATGGAGATGTTCGGCCTCGGGTGTTTATATGCAGTACAGTTTCCTTGCATAATCACGTGCTGAAGATACTCCTCCCCCCTGGAATCTGATCACATTCTTGTCCTTTAGGAAAATTGTTTTAAAATTGACAGCAAACCTTATGGATGTGTTGGTCTCTTTTAATCTTGTACTTCATTGCGCTGCCCCAATTTGCAAAATAAAACAACAAATTATAACGCTATGAATATAATAATAAATAAAACAACTAATAACTTACCTGATACATGGTTTCAGTTTCAGAAAATTCAACTACATGAAAAAATCTGATACATGTTAATACAGTATCAGGAATTAAATAAAACATGATAACATGTGATACATATCTAATAAATGTATCAGAAACATTACTAAACAAATATACACCTGATTCTCGTATGTATAATCAGTACAGTTGATATGCATTTATTTAAATTATGAAGATACATTATCAACAATTTCCAAAACATGTATCAGTACATCAACTAATACCTTACTGATAACATGTATAAGTTTTAAGGAATATTCATTACTACATGCACAAACATGCGTGATAAATCATCTAACATGTATCCAATGCATTAACTAAACACTGTACACAATGATTCTATATGTATCATCAGCCCAGTGATGACGCATTTACTAAAACTTACTTGAATGATACATTCATAACAATTTCAAAACTTCATTGATACCTATAACATCTTATGATAACACAAATTATGTATCTGTGATATTGTTAATCCATATTTAACTCTTTCAAACTGATGAGTGAGGCAGATATAAAACGGTTGGCTAACAATGGTGGAATGCGTTTGTTTAGTCACGTTCTTTTTTGGAAGATCAAACCAAATGTATCCATTAACCAAAAACTTCTCACATCCATCATCTAAAAGGTGAGATCTCATTGACAATTTAGCCGACTTCAACGAAGTGAGAAGCCCATGCACTATGATAAACGAACACTATCAGAACACTCAACAACGTGATGGAAATCCAGAATTTAGATATAGAGAAAGTAATTCCCTACAAATTCTCTTTACTTTCATAAGTTTGTCCCGCCAAATGCAGTAAGTTAAACATGGCCAAATTTACAACAGTAAAGCCGACCCGCTGTGAGGTAGTCCACCAACAGACCCGCCCCAGTCCCCACAGTTAGTAACACAGACCTTCAAGTGTTAGCAAGACTAGTTTGTACAGATCTGAGAAAAGAAATGAAATATTATCAAATCAGATTACCATCTTCGTAGAACAAAAAGGAACATGTTAACCTTTACGAAAAGCAAGCCGAGAGACTATAATTGAGCTTCTTAAAGCCAGAGTCTTTGTTCATGAAATACATTGAAGATTCTAGGATCATGCCCCCCCCCCCAGACAAAGAATGAACTTGATGGAGAACAAAACGGTAGAAGTGTAGAAGTTTACGAAGAAGTTGTCCTGGTTCCTGAAATTTTACTTTTTTAAATTCAAATTGTTTTGATTTTGAAATTTCAAAACATTTCAAATTTGCGTCTTTATTTAAATTAATTAAATTTAATAATTCCCCAAATCAAAAAGTGATTCAAAGGCCTTGAGTGTTAACACTGGATAAATTCAAACTTCCAACCAACAATGATTAAGAGGTTGAGTGTTTTAATGGAGAACCCATAGTGTCCTATAAAATGGGTAAAATGTTGTATTATAGGATGACCCGAGAATGTAACATGAGATCTAACCACTTACACGAAAATTAACAAAAAAAAGAATTATGTCATTATTCTTAAATAAGTAGGGAAAATTACGAGAATATAAAATTATAGTTGTCGCTATTACGTTTTTATGTTTTTCAATAAAAAGAGGTAAACAAATCATCTTACATCACTGATATGTATATATACACAAAAATCTACTTCACTACTATTAAGAGGGGAACAGAAAAAAAAAAAAAAGACAATCTTTTCCCTCTCTTTATTCTAACATAACACATACACAATCGCGAGAAAGCTTAATGAGAAGGAATTGTATGTGTACAACTGGTGGATGGACACACGGTTATGTACCATTTGGCTGATAATGAGGCTACTCCACTGACTATTATGTTGTATATTATGTTTCTTGTTAGTACATCATCTTGTATTAATTCTTCTTGATTTTGAAGCCCTTATGATAGAAAATGTGATATGGTCTTACAAAACCAGTTGAAATATTATTATTAGTCGTCGTGTTTTATGTTTTAGCTTTCGAGCTATTGTTGTCTCGTTTTTCTACCCCTTTTAGAATTATCCACTCATCAAGGTCCAGCCATTTTAGGCTGACACTTTTTTTAGTCTCGTTAAAAAGGAATGTTACCTTCAACCTATTATTAGAAATAATTACATTTAAAATTTACTCCCTCTTACCCTTAATACAATTATTCTTATCACCACAAATCTCCCAAGGAGTGCCTGTTAAGCATACGGCCACAAAAAACTTTTTTTTACTTAAACGCACGTATCAAGTAAAGTGAGCGTCACATAAACTAAGACAGAGGAAATGCCTAGTTGAGAGATGTAAATGATACATGGTTCACGTTGGAAAACAGCCAACATATTGCCCCCTGATAACATTGGCTAGTCAGCCTTTAACCGAGAAAAGTCTCGAACCCCACCCCCCCCCCTACAAAAAAAATCTGATAGTTTAGGTATATTTGACAATTAAATCTTGAATGTCATGAGAATATCGGCTTCTACGTTACACAAAAAATGCCCAATTTTTTCCATGTCATATGAACTTAATGGAACATGTATAGAAATTAAATTCACTAATGCATCACAAAAACTTTAAACATTTCACAAGAAATCATTGCAGAAGTATGAAAGCTTTTCCTAGCAATTGAGGGTGTTATTATTGGTTACTCTATCGATTTTGAGGATAATACAACGAGCATCATCGCGATTTAGGATTTTTGGACTCGACAAAACAATAACATAAGTTATCTACACTGGTATGTGGTGTGATTTTGGTTTATGAAGACAAGTCCAGAGATAGTTGATGAAAATTGCTGGCGGGATACCAAATTTTAGTAAGTTTTCGCTCTTTTTTATCTGTCGTTAAAATTTGATAACTTTAAGTTCTAATTCGGTACTATACATGTAATATTATTTATATTAGTATTATATCAATTAATAATAATATAATAATAAATATGAATATTTATAAGCTACAGGTATTTAAATGAAAAAGTAGGAGTTGTTGAGGCTGTAACCATGCTCCTGACCATGGTGGTGGTTGGCTATCTATATATTATGGTGAAATATTCTTTAAAGTTTGATGTGGACCATGCTGTTGCATGTTATTGTGACTAGAGGATTTTTTTATGGTCATTACAATATATTTCTTAATTCCTCAACCATGTTCGTTCTCTCCAATTATGACCACTGTAATAAAACAAACTTGACTATCTCAAGTACCACTAACTACAAACACAATCTTATATAGAACTCAGCCCCGGTTCAATTCTCAACTCACCAAAGGACCCACAAATCCACCTCCACCTTCTTGAGACCCCGGTTATCCTATGAACGCGAGTCTCGACTCCTACTCCTCGCAGCAACATTAAACTAGCCACGAGAGTTCACCTCCCCCACCCGCTGCACCAACCATCAATCATGTAAACATACTTACTCATGTAAATGATCTTTTACAACCTACCAATGAACGTTTCCGTAACGATTTCGCCACACCACGACAAGAAATAGCCCCAAACCATCCCATCACTAACCACACCTACTTTATGAACCTTGTTACCATACAACCAAATTGAACCAAAAAATCGAGATGTACATTGACCCTCTAAATATCCAGTTAACGTGATCGATACAACAATAGTTAGAGTGTAAGTATTGCATCCACCACAATCCCCATCGGAGGGTTTTGTCGGATTTTATCCAAATAAAAATATATAGAATATCCCCATCAAAATATTGATACCCAATATTACACTCTCTCGTAAATTGAACACCCCGCAAAATATCGTATCGTAAAATGACTCTACCAATTGTAAAACTATACATGCTGCTTTTTCAATCGACCTACAAAAGGTGTTGATAAATTCGTAAATCTGCGACAGAGTCGACCTCCCCACAATCATGACCCTTGAGTGCGATTGTTGTTAGCCCCGAACTCTGATGAAGCGATCCCCTTGCAATTAATAAACCATCACACCTTAATGTTGCAAAATTTCTCAACGAAAAGTAAAAAGAAGAGCTAGAGATAATTACTGAACTCAATTATTCAACCCACACAAATGAATCAATCGAATAACTCAGCTAATGTCGATTACAATAACATCCCCAAATCCCACACCACCACAAAACATCAAAATTGAAAAAAAAAAAATAAAAAAAATCCATAGACCTGCCGGGAGTTTCAATCATCAACAAAGCAAACATGGAGCAAATCAGAGAGGTTCGCTCAACACCCGGAAACGCCACAAGCATCCAGCATCCGATCTGGAGCGGAGCTGGAGCAAACAAACTCTGTGCGAACTCGCAACCCGGAAATACGCCACCCCCACCCCACCACACAGCCCAAACAAGCCCTAACAACGCATGCTGCTGCTGCTGCATAGCCGCCCAATCTTCAATGATTTTTAATAATTGTGAAATCGAATAGCCAGAGAGAAAGAGTGTGAGGTGCCCCCCCCCAGTTGATGAATGCAAGGTGAAGAGACATGGGTTATTATAGTTGGAAAAAAAAAAAAAGAAGGTTACCTACAGCTGGCAAAAAGATGGAATATTGAGCCGTTGAAGTTAAAAGTCAGACGGAGACATATTATGTGATGAAATGTCGTTTGGTATGGCGTTAGTTAGAGAGACGTTTTGAATATTTTTCCCGTTGGATTCATAATGTTGGGGTCCACATTTTTGTAGCTTTGCCTTTTGCTCGTCGTGGCAGTTAAATTCACGGAGGAAAAAGAGGGGACCAAGGTTAAAAGGAAAAAATAATTACTTTATTACATCTCTTTATGTTGACTTTGAAAATAAATAGTTATATTTTTATTCTCTCCTAAATTAGATTAAAATTTTATTGTTAATGAAAATATATATTTCTATATTTAAGTGATATGTATAGATCAATATGTTGTTATTGTTACTTGACAAATAATAAAAAGGACCAATGGTGATATCAATATAGTAGACGTTGAATATGGGTTGTGTCACATAGGTGAAAAAGTCAGTTAAGTTACACTTGAGGTATAGATAGTACATTAATGTGTGATGTCCGGAGGATAATAGTTACTCTCCCGTTTAAAAGAATAAACTCATTTCTTTTTTAGTCTGTTTAAAAAAGAAATAGTTTTTTTTTTGTCACACCTGTTCATCGTGGCATGTTTAGGCAACCAACAGAAAAGAGTAATTTATACATTGACATAATTGTTAATTAGGCCCTCATGATTTTAAAAGTTTTATTTTCTTAACGTCGTATCAAATTAAACTAGTACGACTCCTGCTCTGCATTTATGCAAGGCCCGGAAGTAAATCGGACAGTCAACATAAAACGTGCCCCATAGTATCACTCATTTGTTCCAGAATTCACTTTCATTTCTCGCTTATAGGTCCACCCAACCACACCTAAATGAAATTTGGATGCTTTTTTTCTGATTTTGTTTAGATGAGTATAAGATAACAAAGTAAGTTTAGTGTGAACCGGTCCACGAAAAAGAAAGTAGTTATACCATAAAGATGACCATTCACGACCACCCTCATTTGGTGGTCAGGACTCTCTTTCACATTCCATCTATGATCCTGTCTCGGTATAACTATTTGTGGTATTGCTAATTGAGTGGCTTTTCTTCAGTATTTCAGTTGCACATTAAATTGACCGCTATAACCCTTCACCCCCTTTACCCGCACATTCTAATAGTGGATTCTTATACATTTAACCAAGAATAGTCAACACCCAACACCACGGAACCAAAATACACTCTCTCCCCAAGGTTCATGACCCCCGATACCGCCGCATAAACAAGCTAATTCACAAAATTTTAATTACATCATTCTATAGCAGATACTCAAAACATAATATCCGTTAACTCTATGGAAATCGAATCATAGAAAAGAAACGGCTCGGTGCGGTGGTAAAAGATGGTTGCCACATTTTTTCCACGAAAGTAATGCCTCCTATTCTCTCTTCCAAAAGGACTCCGTTGATCTGATGGAATCTATCCACTTAGGGATCTTCTTCAAACACCGAGTTCGAAGGTAGAAACCAGTGGCAGACGCCACCTTACAACCTCGTCGGGCAATAGTTATTTATCTTTTGTCAAATACCGTTCGGTATTTACGTGTCTATTTTTAGATTTCAAATATGTCACGTGAAAATTCTGACTCAATCGTCAAACGGTAGCACAGAGGGAGGGGGCAAAGATTAGAAGATTAGAATAATAACAGGACCATAAAGCTGAAAACACTAAAATTAACCAAAACTTAAAGCTTTCACAGAAATGAGCAATAGTTTCACTTTTTTGTCTACAAGCCTCAAATTTCTCGTGCTTTTTAAGCAAATAACCAGGACATTACCATAACACTGTAGAACTTAACAGCAGGAGAAGCAGAAACACTTCCATGGAAGACGAAAATGACCACAGAGACTCAAGCTTTAATATTAATATATAAATTTATCTCCATATCTCACACCAAAAACTTAATAGTAGCAAGAATAATACATAACAAACAATTAATCATAGCCAAACTTCTAAATCCTCTCTATAATCAAATATCGAAAATCAACGCACAGAATAATCAAAATACATCAAAACTGCAGTTCCTGAAGAGAGCCACAGCGAAACAAGTAGAGAAGAAGAAGACGCACCAAAGCACCAGATTGAGCTAGAGGGGAATCCAGCTCCGATCAGGTGACCGGTTGCTGGAAGCCAATCCGATCTCCTGAGCAGAACTTGTGCTGACAAAAACAACAACACTCCATGCCACCACCAACGACCTGATCCTTGCGATTTGTGTTGCCCTTTATCCTCGATTTGAACCACCGCCATTGAGAGACTCTTTTTTCCTTTTTTGCTTGGAGATGCAGAGTGGAATTTGGGTGTGATGGAAATTGAAGCAGAGGGGAAGGGGTAATTTATAGGGAGGGAGAAACAAACGCGTGAAGGGGACAGTGGCAAAAAGAGCAAAAAAGAGTTTTTTCTTTAATTGGTTCTGTTGATTACGGAATTTCGGTGGGGAAAACTAAAGAGGATGTGATGGTGAGTGTTGGGTAACGATAAATATTCTTTTATTTTAGAGACTCGGAACTTATAAGATTTTCTAAATAAAATTGGAAAATATTGGCAAATATATTGTCATATAATTTATTTTATTTGATAATATTTTTTTGGTAAATATCATCAAATTTTTAAATACTAATTTTTTTTAGTATTTAGACAAAATTCATTATTTGAAATTTTTTGGAAAATTAAATTTTTACCATCAAACTTAAATCTTTTACAAAAATATCCTCTATAGTAGTTATTTGCGTTTGTTATATATATTTTTTTCGTGTGTGAAACACCAAAAATAGTGATGAAATATTTACTGAATATTAAGTAATGATTTGATCTTTGATTGTTGATGAAAATGATAAAAAATTTGGCTAACTCAACGGTTGAAAAAAGTCATGCCATTTGTATGCTTTCACGACGTATGTAATGATGTTTGTTGACTCATTTCCAAATATCACAGTGCTCTAGTATCATGGCCACATACGTTATTGTCGTAATGAAAATCAAGTGACTTGTAAACAAAACCTTATAGTTATTTGATAGTTCTAAAACTATGGATATAAATCATATTTCCTAGAAAGGTGTGAAATACATTTCAAATCATATGGGCTAAACAGATTGTGAAATTCTACTTAAAAATTTTACTCAAATGATATTGTCAAGATATTGTTAGAAATCTATGACAAACTTAGCTTAATCAAAATATTTGAGTTTAAAACTTATAAAAAAAACATTTATTCTAATCTAAAAATCTTTTACTCTGTATAAAATTTAAAATTAATTAAAAATTATAATATAATATCGAAACATTAGTTGAATAGAAAAAAAAAAAATCATTGGTGCAGGGGACACGGCATGTGTGACAAGGAGGAAGGAAGTTGGTAGATGGTGGGTGGGTTGGCGGCGCTGGAAAAAATAAGGTGTGGACACGTGCATATGGATATTACTGGAAATGGCTGCTTAGCGTTGGCTCTTTCTATATGTGAGTTGTTCTTGCTTTTGTTCAAAATGTAAAAAAAAATAATACTCCTTGCGTTTTTAATTTTGAATACTATAAGTAGAATTTGATTAGACTCAAAGTTGAATAATAAGATAGACGAAGGTTTATCCTATTTGACATAATTATATTATAGAATTCAGATTATCATGTTAGAATATTGTGTAGACAGTGGATCTATTCGTTGAAAACTTATATAAATTTGAGTGTTTATTATATATACTTATAGCTAGAGAAGTAGAAAGTGGAATTGAGACCAAATTTAAGCATACTATTTACTATTGTGTCTTTTAGTAAGTTAGTTGAAAGGTTTAGAGTTTAAAGAAGAGAGGAGAAAAAACTTTGAAATTTGTGGGATTAAAATAAGTATAGAAGTTCCATTGTTGTGGATTGTAAATAGTTTTATACGATATCTTTCGGGCCGGTTGGCCCAATGTTTTGAGCTTATGGGACTTTCATGTTGGAGGATCTCAAATTCGAAAACCCTGGCAAGGGGTTACCTTCTAGGGTGCCTGTGAGGGTTACCTCTCCTATGTGATTTGCGAGCTATTGTATAGGAACGGGGTTTTACCTTGATCGCACCCAAAAGGATAGCGACTGCGAATTTCCCTTATCGTCAAAAATAAATAGTTTTATTAAGATAAAATAGACATTTTAAAATCGACTAAAAAGAAAAGTGAATCATGTAAAATGAGATTAGGAAGAGTACTAGTATCTACATCCTAATTTATATGATACTTTCTTCTTTTGAGTTAACAAAATAGTAACAAAAAATTATATTTGAAAATATAGGTTTTCTGAAATTTAATTAAACTATTAGTTCATTGTATTATTTGGTGTATTTATTATTATTGGTGGTACATGATGTACACTCCTTTTTTATATTTAAAAAGATTAGACAAACACAGAACTAATTAATAGAAACGTAGTTGAAGTATCATTTTTTAATTTTGAATTTGCTACTTAATTATCAGGTATTTATACTATTCTATATGAATTATCATTAGCTATTATAAAAACATACCTCGAAATCATAAATAAACTTTTATGTCAGTCAAATTTTAATGGAAAACTAAGTTATCATCTTGCATGTTGAGATTGTGTTTAAAACACTTGATCTAGTTAATATTTCAAAATGTATCTAAATACCCTTGATGATCTAACTCAAATAAAAGTACAAACACTGAGACACATAATCTGTTTTGAATTATAAGGAATTTCAACTTACCACTCCTTTTAACTTATTTTATTTATTTTAACCTTTAAAATAAATAGTTAAAATACTTTTTATTAATCGATTAAAAAATACTTTTACCAGTAAAAAATAAATTAATTTAAACGGCACTCCACATTTCTTTGAATTCTACTACTGTTTTTTATTCTTTTACAATTTACACCACAAAATCATAAACAAAAACGCCCACTCAACTTATTTTTATACATAACATTAATACCACCAATACAAGGCACATATACTACCACATACCACAACAAAATTACACAAAAGTATAGTACTCTCGTCAACATTATATGTTATATATATTCTCACCAACCATAATTCTCCTTCATAGTAATATATTCACCATTAATTCCCCTCAAATCTTTCTTATTTTTATTTATTTTCAATAAATAAAAAAACAACCACATTGAAAAAATAACTGAAAAACAACCATATGCCATTTGGGATACGGGCAACCCGAATCCGTTGTTGCCCCGTGTCCCTTCCCGTTTTCCATAGCGGGCGTTTGGAGCACACTACACTGCGGTTGTCTTGCAGCCACCGCATTGGGAAGAGAAAAAATAGAAATTAAAATACCTATAAATCATGGCTATGGCCTCGCAAAAAACTTAACCATTTTGGTGCCATTTTTTTTGCAAACTATGTTTTATATTGCTTTTGTAGTTTTTAGGATAAAAGGATTAGTGAATACTTGTTTGTTAGAATAGCCACAATTATACCTATTTTTGCCAAAAGTAAACCACTTTTATTTCAATTTTGTTTTTTTTAAAAATTTTGATTGGTTGAAAAACTTAACGGTATAGTCTTTTTAAATCACGAAATGTGGGAACCACAAATGTGGACATCTCAGGTGCGCAATAGGCCCATCATCTTCTTTGAAAAAAATAAAATAAAAAGTCCTGATATCTGTATTAAGAATCTGATTATTTCATGATTAATTTAATGTTGTAATCGGTAAATCCAATTCTGGAGAAGGCTTGTAACGAACCCAAAACATATTCAACAGTTCGAATTGAGATATTAAATTTAAAAAAAAGAAAATCTCGTCCGCGTTTCTGTATTATTTTATTATTCTCATAGTATAACAAATTGCACTCTCTTTTATGTATAGAAGTTCAACTTTCTATTGGACTTGTGAGAAGATTGATTTTCGTTGTAGTCCCTCATCACAACAATAGACAGTGACATTTGAATTACCTTCCAATGCATCTGTCTAGAAAACTCAACATTATTTCTATTGTTTAAACCAAAAAAAAATAATTTTTTATCACATATGCAACGAGTTAAATATTTCAATTCTTGGTTATCGAATCCAGGGTGTAACAATCTTCGATTCTCACTTCATCCATTTGCCAAAACTATAGGGATACCACGCTTTTAGAGGCAAAGCATCCATGGTTACACATATTCGATCTCAATTTCATCCATTTTGCAAACACTAATAGGGATACAACACTCTTTTTCAGGGCAAGCGAAGTGGAAGAAAAATAAAATATAAGTTTATAATCACGAGTTGATTTCTCATACTGGTCATTCAACAGATAAGTATTATCTTATCACTCTCTTGATTCCGAGGTGACTAATCTTGAAATAATAATTATTCAAGTTTAGGTGATCGTCTAAGAAATCCAACTGCTATAAAAACACCATCATGTCTAATAAGCTGAGGAAATGTGAAATATATAGAGTAAGAAAAATCACTAAGAAAGTACATTATAAATCTCCAACTTCATCACCTGTCCAACAACAATAGAATCAAACTAATGGAAGCTCAACTAACGCTCGCGCCTCTAGCATAATTTAGTTTCAACAACAATGCAATTTACTTATAAGAGGTCATTCGACTTAGGAAAAAACCATATTTTGTGCAATATCATGGACCCCTGGGACATTTTTGTCAGTCAGTAGACTTTAGTCAACCAGATTGCTGTCTCTCGAGATGAACATTCATCAGCTCCGAATGTTTTCAACACCCCGCAAGCTCATCGATTTTTTCCTGCGTAAGTAGTCGTGCACAGCTCCAAAAGAGACTCTAAAGCTTCAGCTCTTTAGTCTTTGTAAAGTGATTCCCCCATCGTCTTTGTCCCTCCTTACTCTAGCTACGCGGCTAGTGACCTTGAGCTGTGACACCTTTATCATCATGCTTCGAAGAGCCTCTTTCTGGCCTGTTTGCTTTCACAAACATGGTTGTTTTCTTTTTCTAGCTCGTCTTTATTTTAAGAAGTGCCACCCATCACTTTCAGATGACATGCGTCCTAGTACTCTATACACTCCTAAACCATTTTCAGTTTCAGCAGCATAGCATCTGGTGCTGCCTCTGTATCTGTTTGGCTGGCTGTGAATTTGATGAAGTGCTTTCTTCATCATAGCATCGTGTTTTAAATCCGTTGGATCTTTCATTAGACAAGTCATTCTGCTACACTTTCGGAGATACCTTCTACTATATCTCTTCCTCATTGGTCCCATGGACTGCTCAACACCTCATTTCTTTTGTCGTGCTACTCTTCCTATCATCCCTTCAAATCGTCTAACATGCTCCGGAGAGCTGCTCTTGTTTCCTCGGACCATATTTTTTGCCCATTGAACTTGAAGAGCGGGGAGTGATAGAGTTTCCTGCTTGCGAGATGGTCTCTCCGGTTGATCATATCCATTGCAAAACAGCTGCCTCACTCATCTCCCCCCTTTTAGAATCCACTATCGTTGAGAGATCCTAACTGAGTAGCTTGTTTGGGATCAACTCTCTTAGTCCAAGTTTTATAGCTCGGAACGTTTTAATTATCTGACAAGTTTCTTGGCTGTACATTATCACTTTCATCAAAGTAAAGGACATTTCTTTTCTCTTTAACTTCAGCTTCTGTCCTCTGCTATCTCTCGGAGTGCTGGATTTTTGCAGGTGATGGTCGGTTTTTCTCTTCGTGCTGCTTGGGGGGGACTTCACAGGAAGAAACACATGAAGGGTTGTGCCACGACGAGGTTATCCTGATAAGTTCTTGCTTGGATTGTTTCCGTTTCATTGAAGTAAGGACAGTTTCTTTTCTCTTTTTAGCTTCATCGTCTGGTCTGTCCTCTTACTCTCTCTTGGCCTGACGATTGTCCAGGGGATTGATCGTGTTTTCTCTTTCTGCCTGCTCGGTGACTTCACGGAAGGAACCAGATGAGGGTTGTGACATAAGAAGGATGTATGTGTTGCAAATTTGATGCCTTAACCACTCGGCAGCCTATAAATTAGGTAAAAAATCATATCAAGGATGAATCTCAATTTACTACCAATTGTTTGTAGAGTTTTTAAGAAAGTAAAAGATATTTTTGAATCTTTAGTCTTAACTAAAGATATGCAGAATGTCCTAAAAATTCATTTTATCTTGTCGTCTTAACTCGTAATTTGAAATTTAGATATCAAAGTTACAAAAAAAGAGGCATTCCTTTTTAATGTACTTTATAATGAAGAAAGAAAAACAAATTGAACGGGAAGGAATATACATATTTGAACATAATACAGCTTGCATCACGCTGTAGTCTGGTGTTCTGGATTTTTCCTTAGCATCTTTGGAATTATCCCTGTTTCCTGCAGAATTAATTAAATCCGTTGTCAATCGAATTATTTGGTTTATACTTGTAGCATGACGAGAAGAAAGGAACTTCCAAGGTGGAGGAGTAAAATCGGAATTGGTGAGAACAACCCCGGTTTTATTTTGTTTGATGTGCAGTTTGTCCTGGTTGGAATTTATATCTTGTCAGCAATCTATAAAACATCAGAATAAAGAATGTCTACATTTTAATCATAACCAGGATAAAATTTTCGAGTAATTGTTTACAAAGTTCAGATGCTGAAATTCAACTTACAGCAGCTCTAAATGGTGGGTTGATGTGCACAATCTCAAACATGCAGCATCTAAATCATTAAACGTGTTATACCAGTAATAGTGACATTATGTGAAGAGTGGAAATACCTTGCTTGGTGTCATATTTCTTACCAGTGACATATTCAGATTTGTAGCCATAGGGTAATAACCAAAGGAGCCAGGGCACATGCCGTTCGGATTGCCAGTTACCCTGTTGAGCCCACAAAGTATTGCTGATACAAGTTCCAAATTAAGGATCAGCTGTACAACTTGTCTTTTTTTCAAATGTTGTTACGCTAGCTGAATGTGGTGGCGGGAGCTTTGTACATTATGCCTACCACAGTTTGGTTTTTTTTATGTAATGAAGATGACTACCACACTTTTTGTCCCTATGACCAAAATAAAGCACTTGGTTTTCTCAGTCTTGATAAATTGTTTTATGTGATAATAGTTGGTTGGGAGTAAATAAGAGATGCAATTGTTGCTACTAGAGAAACTCATACCACGGAGCAAGTGCCTTCCCTCATCGAGCAATTTTTGCTAAGCCAAAAATCACCTGTTAAAATCAAGTGAATTTGAAAATTATGGATGATAAGAATGCAAAGACGCCCCACTCGAGCAATTTGGTCCTGGCACTTCTTACCTAAACCTGATGTCGGTAACCGTTTGGAGAAATTTTACATAACTGGATTCGAATAGTTTCATGTTAAAAACATTTCATACTAAGAAGGCTTTTTCTCTATTTCACTGCTTACAGCATGTTTAATACCTTGAGTCTCTATGCTGAAACACGTTTGGGAATTCAGATACTCCAAAGCTAACGAATAGCTTAGTCGCCATTTGCAGCAGTTTTCTACGGAATGCATGAAACAACCAAAAACAAAAAACACCTTATCTTTCAAGCTCCAGGAATCGCAAAGAAGCTTCGGAGTTATTAAGATTTGAGGATTGCATTTAACCACCTCTTCGAGTGAAAATGCTCCTCTAGACTTCTTTATGATCTCTGCCCTGATACCAGGAAAAAAAATATGCCACTAATATCCTTAGATAACAGCCGAAAAGAAATGTTATATCATCAATTCATTGCTTATTTTCACTTCGTTACCCTCTCTAATTTTTAGTGGAGTATTAACCTATTTGGGAGCAACAGTTACTCTTTAACGCAAAAGTTTCCGGATTCTTAAAAAAAAAATTCACTAATAAAAACTCTATATATTACTTCCCAACAAGTGGGGTCTGGAAGGGTCGTGTCACGTTGCACGAGACCTTAACCCTAACCTTGTGAAGGTAGAGAGATTTGTTTTTTCCGATAGACCCGCGTCTCAAGTAAAGCAATAAGCAGGTGGAAAAGCAATATAGTAGTAATGGAATGTTAGCACATCACGGATAATCATCACACGTCCATCTTCGCACTAATTGGGCGACCGATGCATATACAAGCTTTCCATGAAAGAAACAGAAAGTCAAGATTTTCTCCTGGTTGCGGCTTATGTATTAGATAATTGCTATATAAATGCTACTGATTGCACTTTCAGATCCTGTAAAAAAATCTGTAGATAGGATACTTGTCACCCAAGCATCTTTGTATCAATCATATATGGATGGTTGTTTTAGCTATCACATTCATCTGCAAACGAAAACAACTGTATAAACCATCAGATGAATATTTTTCATGCATCCTTGCCACCAAGTTAAACTTTTCTATAATAATCATAAGATGAGTTTAAGATTTTTGTACTCTAATGTGTTTGGGTTTCAAAAGCAAGACTGAAGTAACTATTTGGTGACAACGTTCTTCCACTCGACCATAACAAGTGTGGTCCATAGTCTTACCTTATCCGCTCACAAAACTAGAGTTATTCAAGAAGTAAGTCTTGGGTCAAAGTACTACTGGTCCGTCTTTTCGGTTTTGTTGCGGGCAAAGAAAACTCTTCCCACTTTGACTCCCAAAAGAAAGTTTTTCTAAATTTTTACTTCCGTGACTCCTACTTGTCAGCTCATGTCAATTTTTTTATTGGAAACTCGGAAGCTCGTTCCAAAAGCCTTATCCTTCACTCAAACTTGAGTTCTACACGGGCGGACATATATTTTTTCCTGTGAAACCCATCTTCGCCAAAACATAAGCTCATTGGGTGCACCTTGGCTTCACACAGCTAAGATTCGACAATGGTGTTTAAATGCCTACTTTACTGATTATAGGTTTCCACCAATAACCTCATAGAATGCTCCACTTATTTCTCAATGTATTGGCCAGGACATCACTCTTTACAATGTCAGCAGTTTCTATCCCATGGATTCCAACATGAAGAAAACTTCTTCAAGAAATAAGGTTTCGCATGGAAAACACCCCTCCATAAATCCATAACATTAATTCGTGAAACATGTTGATACCAGGAAAAGAATGATTTGGTATGAGAAGTGATGATCCAGGACGTTTCGACAAATGCAACCAATTGAAATAGCGATTGTCATAGCACATTAAACTGGCAATCTTTGCTTAATTTCACCTTTGTTAGACGCAACATGATTGAAAATAAAATTAGCTTAAAGGAATCACATTAGGAGGCTTGAGAGACATTGATGAGGCTGGTTGGAGAGAGTGAACAACACAGATAACAATCATTGATTGTTGGCATGGTACCATTCGACCATCAGAAAATGGCAAAAAAATTTGAAACCGAATAATATAAGTACATAAACATAGGTTTGTAAAATTTTTTCCGACGGAACCAACACCTCATACAATGGTGGGCTCGCTAATCGAAACTTAGGAAACTATCCACCTAGACACTCTACGACAGATTGCTGATATTGGAAACATGGAAAAAGTCATAGATCTGGGGACTTTCTAGTTGGCTAAAGCTTTGTGAATCACCACTCAAGAATTGACCTTGAATATTATTGGTCTTCAATTAACAGTAGTACTAATGTTTTTCACAGCACAAAATTAAGAGAAGGCATTTGAAAATGACCTTCCTGTGTGCCTGGCGTTTGGGGGAGGACTTTTCCTGTTTGTTTTCTAATGGAATCTTCTTCAGAACATACCTACAAAGGACAAGGGAAAATCAGAAATCACAAATTGGATTTAACATCACTTATCCATATTCAAAGTAAGTTGTTTTTATTGAAAGAATATAATCAACCCTAATCTTTTTCAATCATAATTACAAACACGTCACAACTTGGATTTTAATATACAGCAGATTCAGTTCTATTAGTGAGGCAACTTTTGGGCATCAGTAAAAATGAATCATTTAACGGTTTTATTCTCAGTAACACTGGCAATTTTGGTTCCTTAGTTTCTGTTCGCGTTGATGAACACTAACTAACAGAAACAATCAAACTTCAAGTAGAAGAAAGATGATTGCACAAAACAAGTGTTCCTCTATTTTTCTTATCATGATCGGACCATGCTATATTTTGGCTGAAACCATACTTCATGAACCCTAAGCTCAAGAAAGCAGATGCCAAGTTTCATTCAACAAAATTGTAGCAAATGCTTATCAGAAACCTTTAGATACAGTAAAAAATAGACATCCAGTTCCTACATGAAGCAAAATCCAAACTAAGACATAAAATGGTCTCTCAGACAACAACAAGAAATATAAGGGGGGGGGGGGGGGGGGGGGGTTTCCAGTACATATGAGCTTACTTCTTCTTTCTCAGTTCGATTGGGACAAGAAATGCAGTTCCAAAAGTTCTTTTCCCAACTGTTCTAACACTTCATAATCATCTACCTTTTATCAGTATCACTCTTCTGAGTCTCCCATTCTGTTCACTAAAAAACAACAAAACATTACACTGTTTAGCCAATTACAGTTTAAAGATTCATATTTCTGTTAATTGCAAACTGATTCTTAACTCACCTCTCCCCCACTCAAAACTCCAGCAAAACATTACCTTTAGCGTACTTAACAACAAAACTAACAGCAAAGTTGCACTCTTTCTTTAAAAAAAAAAACTGACTCTTGACCTTGACCCCAACGTCAAAACTTACGCAAACATTACACTTCACAACAAAATTACAGTTAAATATTCAATCTTTCTGTTAATTGACTATACTTGAGCTCACCCAACTCCAAACTTAAGCAACATTACCTTAACAACAAAACTACTGCTAAGATTCAATCTTCTTTTAAAAAACTGATTCCTTGACTCACCCAACCAAATTTAAGCAAACTTCCCCTTCAAACAAAATTAACAGCTACAATTCAATGCTTTCTGTCAATTTAACTGATTCTTGAACTCACCCAACCTCAAAAATTGAGCAAATCTTACAGGTCACACAATGAAACCCTGCAACAACAACAACAAAGCAAATCTTCACCTGCATTCCCCGCAAAAAAAAAGAACTTTTTGAAGAGTAAAACAAGCAACCTGCAACTACTACTTACTGTACGTGGTGTTGTGTGAGGACATGAGAGGGCCCGAGAAGGGGATCTGTTTGTGTAGGGGCTAAAGATTTTAGGAAGGCAACAATACTATTAAGCCGCATTGGATTCCGCCAATATCGATATATTACTTACAGTTTTATAATAGAAAAATTTAATCCATACTGAAACACATAAAAATGAACCAGAAAAAAAAAAAGTTATTAATTCAATGCTGACATTAACTAATGCACTATCTATGGTGATTTTGGTAGTACGGGTACGAAAATAGTGGTTTAATAAAAGTAATTTATAGTAAATAATTATAATAACAATCATAAATATTATATATATAATGAAATATCAGGTGTAAGTCTCAGAGGTTATTAACTTCATTAATATTTTCGTAAATGTAAAGAGATTGTTTCCCTACAAATCTTCGATTCAAATGTAATAAAGTTATCTCAATTAAAAAGGAGATGTGGAAAAGGTATCTATTTTATTTTGTATGAATCGTATTCACAATATTTAGTTCTACTATACATATTACAATATTAAATTCAACAAATAAATTAAAATAAAAAAGATCTCTAATCAAGATATATAATTATTATAAATTGGCAAAAGGTTGCAGGAGGTAAATTATAATTTTATAAGATAAAAAAAACAAGACGTTACCTGTTTTGGCAAAAATTAAAACTTCTTGCCTTTATTCATTTCACAAGGGGATGGATATTTTGGTTAGGGTCTTGTCATAATGTCACCAATCACCCTCTTCAACTACAGTCTACTATATTATTATTTCTTTAATATATTAAAAGTAATAAACATTGGTATTTACTCTCTTATTATTTTTTTTCTTTATTTAGGCTATTAGCAGCTATATTTGCATCCTGATTGACATTATTATCTTGAACATGTACTAATTTCTGTATGCCTAAATTGCTGTTTTAAGAGAAAAATAATTATGTAAGTCCAAATTTCAACACCAAAATAGAAGAAGTCAAAATTTAAACCTAAAAACAAAGGATACGCATTAATTGGTACTATATTAAAGTGATAAATTGATCACGTGAATTATGTTATTAGCTATTATTTTATTTTAATCCTAAAGATTATAGATTGGCTAATCTGATTCCGTTACACCAAAAATCTTACTAAATGTTTTAAACTTGTAAATTATTTATAACATTAATTAATTACGTATCGAGAGAGTGGTGTGTATACAGTCTTATCTTACCCATGAAGATAACATGATGTTTTCAATAAATCATTAATTTAAAATATAATAGGGGCAACTTCACAATAGCAAACAAAAATTCATATTTGTATGTTATAGCAACTTTGGCATATTGGTGCTTCCATACAAACATAACACTGTATATTCGCTATACAGATACAAGTGTATAATTCGCTGGCCTCTTTCGCTGTAACTGTAAATTCGCTATCCTATTTTAACTGCCTTTGTGTATAATGCACAATTGTATAATTCCTGCCTATTTCGTTGCACATTATTAAGTGTATAGCAGGAAATATATTTTTTTCTCTCGCTTATCCAAAAACAAACACAATATATACATTTCTGTTTGTAATAACGCTAGAGACAATTGTATTTTCACTGCAATTGTATAATTCCGCAATTGTTATAATTCCGTTGACCTTTTTCTCTGCCATATTTGAAGTAATGTTTGTAAATTGTAAAAATTAAGTGTATCACAGAAGAATATATTTTTTGGCATGTGTTAATTAATTTCCTTTCTCCGCTTCTCTCGCTTTATACAAAAAAAAACGATTATACACTTCTGTGTATAAAAGCGAGAGAGGCGATCGAGAATGGAGGTGGCAGCGAGATTTTGGGAGAGAGACCTGTCAAATTTTAGCTAACATTTTGTTTATGAGCCCAATTTAAATCAAACCCTATCTATGCCCTTTATTTTAGGTTATTATTTGCTATTAAATATCTTTTTTCAAATATATTATAATATTATATAATATATATATACTATCTATTTAAAAAATAATTTAAAACGCTCGACTATCCTAATTTCTTTCTCCGAATTATTGTTCACATTAATTTTGGTATTAGTGTTGGGCAATCGTAAGAATAATGTCTTCAATTGTCGGTGGAATAATAAAAGGGCAATTTCCTTTAAAAAAGGTGACATTGGGGGGGGGGGGAAAAAATATATGAAAATATTTGATTGGTTTCTGACCCCCCCACTTGATTATCAATGCTAAGAACAAAGAAATAATTATTTTAAGAAATCAAATGTGGGACCTTATTCATAAAAAAAAAAAAAAAAAAAAATGATATAAACTGACAATTTTTTTTATAATATTTGCAATTTTTTGAAATTTAATATTCAATAATTATATATCATTTCCATTGATTACAAAGCTTATTTTAATTTTGATTCACGCCTATGTAATACGTATATTGTCAGAGAAGACATATTATGAAAATTAAAAAGGTTCATGTACTAAAATAACTTTGGTGCTAATAAATCGTTATTTTCAAGTCCAATCTGGTTAATTATTACTTACCATAGGTTATCAAATCATTAAAATTAGATCTATAATTGTTAACTCATATAAATAGTTTTTCAAAAAATTACTCTTTACATAAAGCTCATGAGTTTAGTCCCTTTTAAGTTACGTTTACGTTAGAATAGTCTTTTTTTTTTTTAAGTAAGTTTAGTTTGTTGGAGATTTATTTTCTTTATCATAATTAACAACTAGATTGTAGACGCTTGTTAACTTTTAATGGACTCAAATAAGTTTTGTAATTATAATTATTCCACGCTTTAATTATCAGACAGTAAATGTACAAAATGTTAGATATATATCCACATGAATAAAAGGGTTTGATGGATCCTTCTACTTTAGGTGTACTATTCTTTTTCAACTGAACTCTTAAACTCAATCAAACACAATTTATAAATTCCTCTAAAAACCATTGACCAAGACTTTGTGTTCATTGGATGTCTGACCATTTTTAAATAATTTAATTAAGTTTATATTATCTTTACCTTTTATTAAACAAATATTTGATTAACAATTTTTAAAATAATAGTGATATGACATTGGTAATCTGATGGGTACCTGACCTACATTAATAATTTTGTGTGGGATTTGACATGCCATTTAATTACAGAAGAGTGAGCCGACACACATGGTTGGAGTGATTTAAAAGAACTTATTTTAATTGAGTTCACGGGTTTTTATTAAACAAATTTGATTAACAATTTTTAAAATAATAGTGATATGACATTGGTAAATCTGATGGGTAAATGACATGACATTAATATATTTGATGTGTATTTGACATGCCATTTAATTAAAGAAGAGTGAGCAACACACATGGTTGGAGTGATTTAAAAGACTTATTTTAATTGAGTTCAAGGGTTCAATTGACAAATGATTAAGTAGAAGAGTTCACAATACAAACACATACGAGTATAAGGGTCTACTAGATCCTTTTGCTTATCCACGTAGACCACGTCATAATAGTAAGTATATAACTGATACTTATAGGTCGCCTTGTATTCATGAGTGATCTAGCTACATGTAGTGAATGATGGTCAGTTAAATATTCTTTGTCAAAAAATTATATAATGTATATAAAAAATAATATAAAGTGGAAAAAACTTTTCGCACCGGATGTTACACCAAACTTAATTCTATTTCCATTATTATGTTGATTAAATGAAGTAAAACGCATGTTAATTAATTAAAGTTACAAAAATAAATGTACTATAAATTTTAAACATGCCGTATAAATTGGTGTAATATCCGGTATAAATAATTTATAGATTGAACATTAAATAATATTCGTACATATATTTCAAATTTTCAACATCCTGTTCATGAAATTACCGACTCAACTATTTTTATGTCAAGATAAGAAGGCAACAAATCTGTACATCATTTATGGATCGATTGCTTACAATAGAACAAACAAATGCATCATACGTAAGCCCATTTGAACTTATGTTTTGCCCCTTGTCTTGTACGATGTCATGTTCATTCGTATCCCTAAAATTTTTTATATCTCGATATATGACACAGTCATTTATTCAATAATTTAAGAAGTTGGCGATAACTGAAAGGGTTTCTATCGGTGATCAGACTTTAAGGCGAATCCACCTAAAAGGTGGAGGTGTACGAGCACAATATCTTTTATTTGGTATGAACAATTATATGTTAAAAAGCGTTTTCTATTTTTTTTAAGAACTAAGGATGAATAGTTCCTAAGTGTATATATATACCTGTATATCTTGCAAGATTATAATTATTTTTTTCTTTTCTTTTTTTCTTTTCTTTATTAGAAGAACATTTAATTTCAAATTGTGGTGAGGGGTTAAAACGATCGAATATGAAAATAATATTTTGATTCTATCTTTTAAAAAACAAAAGATACAACTAGCATATTCTGTTCATAATTCTGATATTTCTGAAGTACAAAGGGATTTCGTCATCTTCATGACGGATTGAGACAAAATTATTGGGCCGACTAATTTTGAACTAGGCGTAAAATATTACCAACAAAGTTACAGTCCGTTCCCCCCCCCCGATTAACCACTCGGAAGCATCGACCAGGAAGAATCAATTTTTTGGTCCTTATTGATACTTCATGACAATTTCCTTTTGTAGTACCTATACCTATTGCCCTTCCCTTCTCGTGGTCCCCCGTCTCAATTAAATCATCACTATATTTATACATATTTATCAAATAGATGATCCTGAACTCAATCAGAAACTTGATTTAGAGTGGTATAGTACAACAAAGTTGAATATTAATCTGATAGTAAAATTCCATCAATTATGGGTGAGTTAAGGCACAACTATTGATACGAATATTAATGCACTATCACAAATTTTTATCTCATAATAACAAAAGTTCGAGTTTCGGGAGTTTTAAAGGTGAAAAATATTAATCAAAAATTAAATTTAAAACGGTATATATAAATTTTATTTTAACAAAAACGACAAAATTGCAGGTTACGAAATAGCGATTTTTCCGCTGAAAAAAGCAAAATCGCCTGGCTATATCAGCACTTTACAAAATTGAATTTTTTTAAAAAAAATTCTTTTTAGGAATCGCTGCCTGGCCCGATTTTCATTTTTTTTAGGGCTTAATATTTTTTTAATTTGCTACTTTAAACAAAAAAATTAGAAAGTACTAACTAATTTAAAGAAGTAGATTATTCGTACAATTATAGATCTATGAATGCACGAGTCCGTAAATTATATGAATCAAGCACAAAATCTTTACTATATTTGTTAGTCTTTCTAAAAGTTTTTTTTATTTTGTGAAAAAAAATGAGAAAAGTTGAAAAAAAAAAAAAAGGAGCCTAAATGCGCCAAAAGCAGCAACTTAAAATAAAAAAAAAAAAAAAAGGAAGCGCGAAAATACAGTGGCAGCGATTCACTTTTAAAAAATTTAATTTGAAAAAAAAAGCCATTTTTTTGCGGAATTAGACTATAGCAGCATTTTGTCTTTTTTTCCGAAGCGGATAAAATTTCTTATTTCGTGAGCGATTGTTAAACCGTTTTAATTAACATCAAAACGTTTCATGAAAGTATCAGTTTAAAAACAGAATTTTATAAAATCTTTTCCCACCTTAAATATCCTAACCATAAAGCGCAATACATATATCGTGGATTAAGTATGTCATACGAATGGTCACATGGAAGATTCTAATAGTCAAAACATGACCTCAATTTTGAAATTTACACCGTCGAGATTTAAAAAACAACCGCCATACTGATAAAATTACGTGGAACGATCCAGCAAATATTAAAACAAATACTCTGTTGTAGAAATTTAGGATTTGATTATCATTACAAATGAACATGAACACAAATCCTTAGCTTTACAATTCTTTTATTACTAATTATTTTGATTAATTTATAATTTTTAAATTTCCAGTTAGTGTGGCATCAGATTAAATTTATCAGCGCATCTCAATTGACTAGTATCTCCGCATTAGATCTATTATCTTCACTCAACCACCCAAGCTTGATGTAACAACATCATGCTAGTAACGATGGTATAGCAATTAGTAATTAATGTGTAAAGTGTAATGTATCTTACTCTAAGACACATTAATTAATCTTCATGCATCAGATTTAAGGTCTCCACGCTCTAATATTATTAGTCATTTCAACATGTTTTTTTTCAATACTAATTATACCGTCTATAATGACTTCTGCCTCAGTTAATGTAATTAAGTCCACATGATGAACTTAGGATCACGGAGATAATTCACCCGAGACCCCTATGCCGACCGAAAAGCTAGATACTTGACAAAAATTCCATTATACACGTACACAAAGTTCCTTAAAATCTAGGCCGTCAAAGCTTGCTTTTAGCTGGAAGCTCCCTTCTAACAACAATAAACAATAATCAAAAAAAATTCACTGACTGTATACTGCGCAGTGTGTGATTCAAGATTTTCACAATCAAAGTTGTAAAAATAAAAACGTAAGCTTTAGTTATGACTTTAACCCGCAAACCTACTATCATCACTACTTAACTTCTAATCTGAGCAAAGCACTCTAATACAAATTGGAATTTTATACTAAGGGGACTTCCCTATATCGTACCAACATCGTAGCCCAAGGGTAAGTTAAGCGTACACTTTTTTGTTGAAAAAATATATTATGGTGGTGATATAGAAAATTATCGTAATACATATATATATATCAAAAAACAAATTATTTTTCATACAAATAATTGAAATCTTATGAGAAAGCCTTCAACGAAAATTTTTTCGACTGTTAACTTACGCTGTCTAAAATCCACCCTACGTGTGTATGTATATAATGCAAAGATTCAAGCAGTATTATTTCGAAACATCAAAAAAAAAAGCCTATGGCTAGAGCTTGCCAATTATAGACCTATACAAGATAGACAGTGGATAAAAAAAAATTAGTGAAACACTTGAACTTTTGGTGTTTGGTTTTAGACGTGTTAATCATGCCGATCCACTTTCACCACACCTCTTATCGGAAAATAATGCTTTTTCGGCCGGACGTGTTAATGGAACTTCCGGTGGAATAAAGGTGTTAATGTTCATAATATAAAATTTTGTGTATATTCCATAAATATGCACTATTCCCATGTGTGATCTTTAGGGGTTTATGAGCTTTTATATGAAGGATTTAACATTTATTTTTCCTCCAATTCAAATCTATCTCCTATTGTCAAAGGTACGTAGTTTGTATATCTCAATTTTTCCCAATATATTTTTTTATATGGTTTAAATTTTGCTATAGAATTGTCTGATTGATATTTTTAAATATTGAAAACTACTCTGTAATTTTTTAGAAATCGATTCCACATGTCAAAGATCACGTAAATTGAGGAGGAAGAAGTAAGTTTCTCTAATCAGTAATATTTCAGTCATTGTTTGAATATCTTATGGATCGGATTTTCATAGTGTGTTTGGCGAAACTAATTTTTGTTAATATTTTAAAGTGATTTTTCCTCATCTTAGTGTTTAATTTATCAAAAAAGATTTTCGCATCAACACTTTGTCTTTGACTACTGTAATTTAAAAAAATATGTTGGTTGACTTAAGAAGACCAACAATTCCTTGCATGCTTGAGAAAGGTCCAAAAGTGTTTCTAATCCTGAAATTTTTTAAAAAAACTTTGTTCATCACTTTCAGCTCGAAATAATGTTTTTGCTACACTTACGCAATATATATATTTTTTTCTTCTTTTCTTTCTAAAATTGATCAAACACGCAACTCGCGATAATATATCCTTTTATGTGAAAAAAACTTAATTATTTGTATCGTCCATGGAAACTTAAACCAAATACACGGCTAGAGACTCTAGATCGAAACTATTGACACTGACATTATTTTCAATTCTAATTTTATTAATTTAACTACTTATAAGATTACATGTATTTTAATTTAGTCCCAAATTCGAATCTAAACTAATATTTAATTTATTTGTTAAAGACGAGATTACATTTTATTTTATTATTTTATTATTAGTGCTTGTGGTTGACATAACCTTTCCATTTTTTTTTTTCTTTTCGTAGGGATGTATGATGACGTTTCAAAAGAGGGTGTACTATTGGAGTATGCTGGATGATGATTAGGTATATTGACCTTGAATGTTTGATACAAAAAAAAAAAAAAAGAAATGACATTTATTCATGCTAATCCAATTCCATATCATTTACTTGATTATATGCTGGAGATATTGGCTAAGGTTATTATTGTGTTTTTAATCCTCGCGACTTTTAACTTTTTATGAACACACTAACTTACACAGTGCGTTGAGACATGTGAATTGTTTAGAAATTTAACAATAATTTATAAATCTTTTGTTTTGTCTATCTATTTTAAATATCTTAGTCGTAAATATGAGTTTCAAGATTTGGATGGAAAAAAAGTTCAATTGCGTTGATAAAACCTCTTCTCCTCCCAATGCCATTTTTATAAAATTAGATTCTATACCGGTCAAAATAGTATAGTTACACTTCATATAGCTTTAATTTTGCTAATCACAAGCCATCCGTTAGCATCATGTTAATCGTTGAGGAGAAGTGTCCGAGCGAGTTTTGGAGACGGAGGAAGATGTGAATTGTATATGTATAGTCGTTAGATAAATTGTATACTATAATATAATTAATTGTATATTTGGCTAGCAAGATTTAGAAGGGATGAAGAGGCGGAAAGGGCGGGAAGCGATGCATCGTGAGAGCGGATAATAACTGGTAGAATCCATCTCGGTTGTGTAATTCGCACTACACGTTTGTACAATGTCCGCCAGTGTTTTGGTATAAAATTCGCGTATAAAATCCGAAATTATACAAATATGAGAAACTCCGAGATAAAAGTACATGACATACATTAACTGTTAAACAATCACACAAAATTACATTGTGTTATATGAAATGTACTATATAAAATCCAAAAAACACAACTGGCAATATTTACACAACTTTACAACGTTATACACACAGATTGGAATAAGAGAGTGACAAAACTGAAAGATAGAACAAATCAATCGTCATACTCAATACAAACTCGGCAAGCCGAAAAATTAATTAGTTTACGAATTATACAAATATAACGATTAATATAACAATGTCCGCGTAAAGGTGAATGCCCAAGAAGCCCATTTGACAATTAAAAAACGGTTTTCGAAATTGAAAAAATTGATCTGATAACACATCAACCGTGCTTCCCATTAATTTGTATCGCTTTTTAAAAATTTTAAATTCAAATAATTAAGAGATGTCACGTGCTTTCCCATTTTCAAATTTTTTCAAAATTTTCAGTTTGTGAAATTTCATTTTCATTTTGTTATAAAGTAACCCGCCCAAATCAAATTTTTTAATTTGCCAATGCGGCCTATCTCCTCTAAGCTTTCTATCTCTTCCATTTTCCACTACTCAGAAGCCTCCGCAAGACCCGAATACAAACCCAGAAATTTTTTCAAGGTAAGTTTTGTTATTTACTTCGTTAATATTCGTTGGAAGATTTTGTAGTGTGATGTTTGTTGGGGGGAATGTGCAGTTAGCTGCATTTTCCGGTTGAAATGGTGTATGTTCATCGGAAAATTTTAATCTGGTAATGTCAATTGATTGTATTTGTATTCAAGCAGTTACTAATTTATTTCCGGTTACAAATTGGTGTTATTGTGTCATTGGATTTTTTTTTTTTGGGTGGTTAGAGATTCATCTGCGAAGTTGTATTGATTATTTGTCAAGTTGATAAGTTCATCGTTGTTGGAAAGATTTGCTGTTTTACGGTTATTGATGTTCCGTTAGCTTCCAGTTTTCCCGTTGAAATGGAAATGGTGTTATCGGTCATCGGAACATTTATTTCTTTTTATGTGGTTCAGGATGTCACTCGGGATTATTGTTACACAAAACTTGCTGTATTTTGTTATTCATTAGCTATTTTTCCGGTTCAAATCGGTGTTTGGGTCAGTGGATTTGTTTTTTTGGTTGCGTTATACGTTCACTCTGGTAGCATTTGCTGATGGGGTAGTTTTCTCAGCTTGGAATACCATGTCCCATTGTTGGTGATACGATTTGCTGTGTTTCCTGTTTTGGATGTTCAGTTAAGCTGCTATTTTCCGGATTCGAAAACTGGGTTCTGGTCCCCGGATTTTTTCGTTGTTGTGGCGTTCGAGAGTCAATCGTGGGTAGTTGTGAAGTGATGTATGAGGCGAGTTAACTACTTTTCCGATCGTCGGAAAGCATTTCGATGTTTTATGTTTGACGTTCGTTAGCGGACAGTTTTCCGTTTGCGAAACTCTGTGTATGAATGGATCGCTATTTGCTATTATTTGATACACGATTCTGTCTTAATTGGTCGCTCTGGGTCATCGAGTGGGTTTTATTAATGTGGTAGGATTACCGAATTCAATCTGCCGGTTGACAAATACACCATCGCAGTCTTGTCTCCTAACCCATTTCTTCTGGCTAAAATGGGGCTTACTGGTATCGTCGGGTCTTTTGTACCCTTTAGCAAGATTAATAGGGGTGATGAAGTGATAAGCTGATTGCACTTGGTACCCCTCGAGTCGTTACTTTACAGAATGCTCACTGGCTTTCTAAATGGTCACCATGGGTCATCGGAATTTTTGTGTTCCCGTTGGGAAAGCTTCAAGTTAGGGTTGTCTAAAATTGGATGCATTTGAGATCGTTGTAATCATTTTCCCAGCTAAAGTGATATTCTGTCTGTTTCATCGGATTTTCCTTGTGTTTGGCAAAGAATATTCAATTCTTGTATTTGAGTATTGCATGATTTTTTGATTGTATCAGTTTGTAACACTCCGGCTTATTGTACTTCTTGGGTCCATTGGGATTTACTTTTATTTTGGCACAGAACATTCTTAATATGGGATATGTGATTTGAATCACAACATGGGTTGCAGAGAAGGTCAATAGGTGTATTGCTTAAATGAGGGTATGTAAATCTAAGGTCAGGTGACGGACTGGAAAGAAATGGTTTCAAGATATGAGCATCACTCTAGTACAGGATCTCACGTACTTGATATGATGGTTTAGATCAACTTTTTCTTTGGTTTAGCTTTTTGGTTGCCGTTGGCTTTTAAGACACATGGGACCGAAGGCAGCGACCTCTTCTCCTAGGCCAAGCAGATCCATTTCTCCCATCTACATTCCCGTCGACGAAGGGGTCAATGGTCAGATTATGCATTGAGATCTTTGAGGCACGGAATCCCTATCAACGCAGACGCGGCCGTCCAGAGCTCCCCTATACAGACTACAAGCAATAGCAGAGATGCCAGCACCAGTTGTTGGTCTGGTGGTAATTGGGAGGATTGTTTTTGGGAGTCGCCAAGAATAGACTTTGGCCGAAACTTCTTCTGAACTCCAGCCACGGGTGATTTGATCTTCAAACTATTCGCCCACAGGGCGCCCGGGGAGAAATCTAGGGCGTCACAGTGTCCTTCCTAGCTTGGTTCCAAGAACTCCTCTCGTTATATTGACTTCCATTGTCAGGGTAACTCTTTCCATTGCCTATTCTAGGATAAGCTTCTTTTTGCATTATCTTAATTCTGTACTATCTCATACTGTGGTCCAACGCAACTCAAGTACTGGTTTAATGAGAGATGGATTCTTAAATTTGAGAAATCATGGGATGGCATTATTTCATAATGCAGCCTAAGAATGGATCTTCGCCTGCTGATAGGTTCACCATAGTGAACTTTGGTTTCTTATCTTAACATATTGTGTTTTGACGGACGATTTGAATGCCTGATATGTTTTGGATTCTCATCATAGCTTAATAGTCTAACAAGAATATCTTTCGATCATTTTAGGGATTAAGTAAGAGCCAAATAGCTTGACATCTGCCATACTCCTGACTGTTTTATTTGTTGTGAGTTGGTGGTACAACCAACAATTTTTAATCGTGTGCAGATCCACCGAGTGAAGATTCTCAGGCCTGTTCAGGGGAGTTCAGTGTGTATGGCGAACCGTTACACGTCCTCCCTACTCTTTTGCTGCTGTAGATATCTGTTCCCATAAAGACCTAAGATTCCAGCAAGATGTTTGTTTGTACTATTCATGATCCTATATTGACGCAGCTTTTCACAGTTCATGCTTTCTTTCTCCACTTGTTTGCATTCCCTACCAGTGGATTAAGACTTTCTAAGCCAACAATACGCTTAAAGTTTCCCACTACTTTGCAATTACGCCTGCACTCGATTTTAATTAGTGCTGCCCTACACATTCCTCAAGACTGTTTTATCTCAAAGTTACCTTAAACCATAGTGTCCTGTTGTGGTGTATTATGCGCAAAAATGTCCTTTTTCTTTCCCTATCTATACACATGTTTATGATATACGTTTAGATTTATAGTAGTCCAGATATGCATTGAAAATCCCCTTTGATCATGGGTTTAGGGAATGCTACCCGTAGTTAAGATTGAGATGATAATAGAGGTGCCCTTTATCATTGGTATGGGGGGCGCAGGGCAAAAGAAGCTACAACCCATTGTAACTATATTAACGTGTGACAATTCAATGTTTGAAGATATGTTTCATAAAGTTTCCTCCTCCATAACCAGTGTTTACCAAAGTCTGAGCTCCTCCTCGCCTTATTGGCGGGGCGCGGCGAGGCTGGTGGTCCCGCCATTCTCTACTGAGGTGTCTAGGCGAGTCAAAATTGCAGTGTCGGCGACACCTTGGCGACAGACAAGGCCGCCGTCTCTTTTAATTAAAAATAATTTGACTTCACAATATTTAGTCAAAATAGGTTTTTTTTTGGATATGTTGTGAATTTCTGCTGTCTCTCTATCTCCATCGACTACTCTGCACCCTCGATTGACTCTCTTTCTTTCTTCGGCTTCTTCTCCAGCGCTGTCTCTTCTCCCTCGCTCCTCATCCTTCTCCATTCATCCTTCCTCGCTTCTCCATGGCAGCTGACCTATTTGCTAATAGGTGTTATTTGCCATTACGATTTTTGGATAAAATAAAACATGGCAATAAATATGTTAAATAAAAAATTTATCTGGAACTTAATTGGCGGCCTTTATTCAAAAGGGCAAGCGTCCTCGCCTCGTGGCCGAGGCGAGCCATGTCGGGGGGCCCCCCTTCCGCCGTCCCAACACTGTCTCCTCATAACATAGAGTTTACGGCTGCACCTTTGACAAAAGAGGCAAAGATGTTCTCTCTCCTGAACCTAATAGAGAAGTGGGCAGAATGAGCAGTGCAAAAGAGGAGAAGACTCTGATACTTCAGCACCACACCAGACTGGAAGAAGATGATTACATTTGAGATAGGACATATGTAAGACAAAAAAAGAGAGGATAGCATAACCTTATAGGGTTGACTACCGATTAAATAAAATTGAAATTCTCACATATAGAATTTACAATTTCTTCAATGAGTATGTTATGCTCACATATAAGACAAAGAACTAATCTCCATACTATATCAATATACCTTCTAACTGATTTGGTGTCTTTTTTATTTTTCCCTGGTGCCCCAGGGTTATAGGACTTTTGATGCTTGCAGTTTTGATTGGGCCCAAAGCCATTCTCTCATTACCCCCTCCACTGTTCAGACTACTAGACTAAGTTTAGATACAATAATCAATCACTATCATTGCTGCAATCAATGCATCGTCAATTCAGTTTCCTGATTATAACTCCAAAACTGGAAAACCTTAGAACGAGAAGGGAGAAATTCTTAGTCTTCTCATAATAAAAGTAGGTTTGATAGGGCTTGTTTGTACGATTACACACCCTTAATATCTTAAAATCCCTAAGCACTCGTCATAGGTAGGTATATCTCCCCTCGTCGCTCTCCAGGTCGGCAGGAATTAACTAAAGTTGGAAACACTGTTTGGAAGGCAGTTGCACTCATTGTGTAAATAACATGTCGAATTTGATTTTTTTACATCTTAACCATGAGTCTGAATACCATCAAGTAAGTTTTCGGCTTTATATCGTTCTGGATAGCCTAATTGTAAGTGATATTCCAGCCAGAGGCCATTTGAAAAACAAAGAGCCGCTGAGAGAAGTGAAGGTGAACCACTTGAGAGTGTTGTACCCCCCAGACACATACGATCTTGGTTCTTCTGAATCAACATCAAGTGCTCAACCTTGAGTCACCAGATTCTTTGAGCAGCGACGCCCCAACGGGATCCAAAAACCAGAAGCGAGACCATACCAGATCTTTGGTAAGTTGCCTAAAGGATTTGCTTGATATCACCAATCGAGTACTTTGCAGAATGACGCTGAATGCCTCACACCACAACGAAACTGCTGAATCCATGACACTGTTGAGAAACATGTTATGGAAGAGCTGCATAAATTGGGAAGAGGACCCCCAGTGGCCCGGAAACAAGAGAGGGACAAAAGAGTTAAAAAAACTTTAATGGTCAATGCGCTGATTTTCCATTTGATGTTCAACTCAATCAAGGTTGAGGCCTCGTATACTCGTCTATTTTGGAGAAGGGTAGAGCGCACTGAACAGGGAGGTAATGTGGATCTCTCTGATGATCAAGCACGTTAGTTGAATTTAGGTATCTTTCGATATCTTGTCTGTTCCCTTTGTTAGAAATGTACCTTATAGATTGACTTTTACATCCTGCTTGAAGTTTTTGTTTGCAGATATGCATTTGAAACTATGTATTTCCACCATACTTGTGGAGATTCATGCACATTCGCCTATGTACATGTGTTTGCTGCTGGTTTCATACTTGAATTTTTTTTATACAGGAGATTCCAGGTTCAATGTTTCAAGCACTTCTTTTTTTTATAAATTTACCCTCATAAATTGGATCTGTGAATTGTTAGGTTTCCAGATGGATGCTATTCATTTTATCCTCATTTGCCACTTTATCTGTAAGGGGGTGATGATAACCCTATTGAGTTCATTAATATGAATCGTACTCTTCTTTGTAGACAAGGATTGTTTTTTGCGTCGTGAACTTGGTACTTGTCAAGAAACTACGATCAATTATTATGAGTATTCGATAAATATCAAGGTCGTTATGCTAGTCTACATTGGGACAAGTAAATATGGAACAGAACGAGTAATCTAATTTGGTATTGTTTGTCTTTGTGTTAGGATGTTCACTATTATCAATTTAGATCACCTATCTCTTCTTTAATGGTCCTCAATTTCTCCGATGACTATTGAAAAACAAGTGCATCTTGAATGGACAACACACCTTTCTTGCCTCAATTCATTATAAGTTTGACATTTGCATTTTACTTTATTACTTCTAGATGTCTCATAGTTTAATAGAGTCACCACTTGAATTTTAGTTGAGCCAGATTCTACATAATAATTTTTTTTTTTGTATATTCTTTTTGGGTAAGTAGGTAAATGGGATAATATTTTGTATCCATATCCTTAAATATAAAAACGAAATCAAAACGTCCGCATTCTTAAACTTGTTTAAGATTATATATTTTTTTAAGCTTTTGTATCAATCAACAATCGTTACAAAGTACTATTTTATCATTTTACCTTAACTATTTTTCACGTATCTCAACACAAAAAACAATATAGAAATATTTAAGGAGGAAATATAGGGATTGAAATAAGATTACAAAGGCTAATTATTAACTAGCTAATTATTATTTGCGTGACGAGGCCCGCCAGCAAAGGAGACTGAGGGCTCGCTAGCGATGGAAATATCGCCGATTCTATAAAACACCTCGGGCTTGACGAGTCTTAAAATTTGGGCAGCCGTAATCGTTTGGTAGCTCCTCTTCAAATTTTCGGCCTGAAAAAGAAAGAAATGAAATATTTATTTTTTCATTTGTTAAATAATTTGTATTTCTATGAATCTTTTTAATTAGAGTCAATGAATAACAACTATAAAAAACTAATATTAGCGAGTCACAAGATTTCAATTTGTTTTATATTTTCAGTTAATTGATATATGTAGATTGAAAGGAGAAGTTTGTTAAATAGACGTTTAATCGTAACTTCACTCACATCCCACAAACAAAGAAAGTTTTATAGAGAAAAAATTGCTAAAAAGTCTCATATTAGAGAAGTTATGAGATCGCTTTCCCGATCTTAATGTTAGACATTTTTCCTCAACCTCCTTATGTCACCAATACATTCCGGACTAGGCAACATGCAACATCCTGTGATCGACGGTACGTACACTCACATGAGTCTGACTTCAATACTAATTAATAAATTTTAGGTCGAATTCATACTCTGAAAATTGGTTCAAAATAGTATGATTGTGCCCAGATAAAAAGCCACAACCCATGAGTTGAACATGATTGTGTCCACGGTCCGGTCCAAAAGTGTCCTCAGCTGAAAGGGGATTAAAAGAGAATGTCTCATATGAGTATGTACTTTTTATATGTCTTGAACTGTTCTTCTCATGTAAACTATTTTTAAAGTGATGAAATTCAAATCTTTAAAACACAATAGTACTTTTCTTAACAGCCGAAAGAAAATCACACAATCTATCGCCAAATAACTATTACTATAATAATATATAATATACCTGTCTTAGGAAGGCTTCAACATTGGAGAGTAAGGTTAAACTAATAGCAATGAGCCCCGTGTAGTTTCTCCATATTTTCATTATTATTACGAATTTAATGCATCTGAGGCAATTATTGTATCTGGATAATGACTGACTTCCAAGTTTCTAATCCTTGTGACAAAGCATCTCAGCTTCTGGGTGATTTTTGTAATCCCACATTCCCAACATTGGTTTTCTGTTGATGCCTTCATTTGACACATGTTATCTGTTTTAAAAATTAATAACCAGAGTCGATCAAGAATTTTCCGTATATAATTAATTTTATTCATAATAAAAAGCATACTCAATGTTAACACAAATATAAATTTTTAAGCGAAATTATCGAGTCCTCCAAGGTACTTTATACGTGTGATTTAAAGAGTATAGAAAGTTACGAGAACTTACTTCTCTATTGTGAGGTTATCATAGGTTTGTCTATGCTAGACCATCGTTCACAAGGTAACAGACAAGATATTCAAAAAATAGCAGAATACAACGAAATATAAAGTTTATCTACTAAAAAACTAGAATTAATTAATATTTTTTTTATAATTGTTTCATATTAGCCAAACAGTTACCTAGAAACTAGAACGTAGACAACTATTTATATAAAATTAAGTCCATTATCATAAAATACCAACAAGGTTAGTTAGCATATCTAGCTA